>SJYQ01002527.1:423920-548789 GCA_006410935.1 Redunca redunca | reverse complement strand
CATTACTATGAATCTCAATTACTGTTGTATTAGTGAAGTATGGAAATGCTGCTTGGTAGAATTCTTGGTTAATGAAATTAACTTTATATGAATGGATTCAGGAAAGTTAAATTATAATGAAATATTTTAATAGAAATTAGAGAAACATCAGTCCAGTTTTTAAAAGTCTTAAAACAAGGCTGTACTGTTTCAATCCCACCAATCTTTTTCAAACTCCACATTTGTTTCATTATAGTCTATTCTGTTAAGCCTTTGACTATGTGGCATCTACTCCCCAGTACTTTGAGTTTTTCAGTCATAATTTTTGTTAACAATGATACAGTGATGTGTAACTGCAAGTTCAGAAGTATTTCCTAAGTTATTGGGGACAAAATGATTAAATACTATCTATTAATATTTTACCAATAAATGTATTTATCAGTTTTTAAATCATTTGACAGTAGATACTTACACATAGAGCATGTGTGAAATTTTAGATGATTAAACATAATTGAACTAACTAGGACATGATTTTATCTAACCATATCATAAATGAAGTGTTTGATATAATACAATTTGTAGGTAACTGGAAATTGTAACATGCCCTATTAATGCAATAGATATTTATCATGGTTGAGTCAGTTTTTCTGAATGCTCACAGGGAAAATTATATCTAGCAAATGTGTCATTTATGGGTGAAACCACAATGAGTGATAATGTTTTGCAGATTTGGGGTAAACAGACACACTTGAAATTATAAGAAGTCCATTCAAGCCTATGCCTTCTTTGTCTCCTCTGAATTTCACACTCTTGTACCTGTGTGAGTTTGAGTAAGCTCTGGGAGTTGATGATGGACAGGGAAGCCTGGCATACTACTGTCCACGGGGACATAAAGAGTCGGACACGACTGAGTGACTGAACTGAACGGTACCTGTGTGTGGCCCTCACTGCATTCTGCTTCACGTCTGTTATTTGTTACCTTGCATGTCTTCCCTTCTCCCTGTTTTCTTCCACAATATGGTTGAAGGGTCTACTGTGACTTACTTGGTTTTATATTCTGCGTGGTCCCTAGCACAGATTCTGGCGCATTGTAAGTTCTCAATAAAAATGCTTGAATGAGTTGAGCTGACAGAAAAGGTCTTTCTTTTTCCACCCCATGGTAAAGACGTTGAGTGGCGACATCTTTCAGTTCAGGTAGACATGGATTCTAATTGCATCTCTATCACTTAATAGTTGTTGAACATGGGCAAGCTATAGAGTCTTTCTGACTTGAGTTTCCTTATTTGAAAATGAGGTTATGGTGAGGATACTGTAAAATAATGTCGATAAGATTTTAAAATGCAAAATATTGTAAAATGCCTAGTATAGCATCTGGTACTTATTAAGTGTTCACTAAATGGTGGTTAAAAAGAGTGAATCAGTCATTCTCTTTGAATAACCACCTGTCAGTTTGGATTGGCTGTTTCTCATTTTGGATTGCTTCTTAGTTCTAAACAACCTAGTCATAATTGCTTTGCAAGAATTGGTTTTCCTTATTAAAAGTTTTCATTAAGTACTAGGAACACTATTTTTGGAGGGATACTTGTGTCTGTGTAGTAGAGAGAGAAGAGGGAATGTTATTTAAAATCACTGCTTACCATTAGTTCAAGAATGAGTGGTGAATTATAGATAGCATCACTGTCACAATGGATATGAATTTGAGCAAACTCCAGGAGATGGTGGAGAACAGAAGAGCCTGGCGTGCTGCAGTCCATGGGGTGGCAAACAATTGGACATGACTTAGCGACTGAACAACAACATAGTATTCTAGAGTGTTGAAAGACTACTAATGAAATTTAGGAAAATGGAGCCATCTCACTGAACATTTTTGAGTTTAAATGGAACCAACTGCTTTGTTTCTCTGAGACTCACTTGGCTTTAGCACAGAAGGTCCTACATCTGGAAAACACCTCCATTCTGGACAACCTGGGACAGTCATTCATCCTAATTTACTACAATTGAACAATAGTACAATTGAACAATTTTTTACAAGAGTCACAGTTATGGAAAAATAAGTATTAAGTGGTGTAGCAGAAAGATTTCACATCCTACAACACAATTCTGTAGTGGTGTGCCCTTACACAAGTTTATCTTCCCTGAGTCATGATTTCTTCAACTGCAAAAGTGAGAATAAAAATACTTTCTTTGCCTAATTAGGAGGATAAAATGAGATGATGCATAGGAAAGTACTTGGCACCAGTAAAACTATCACCTTCTAAAATTATGATTAATTATCTAATTCCTTGAAAATATTTTTTCTCTTTTAAAATAAACATAAAGTTATATCTGGTAATAAAGAAAAGTGTCATTATATTATCTAACGTCTTTGATAAGTGAACTACAAGATGCAATATAAATGTATTGTGATAGAAAGGAGATATTTTGAAGAGTAAGAAATACATTTTATGACAAGGATCAATTTTAATTGAGTTTTAATCTTAAATCTATTATTTTCTAACCTTCCCTTTTATTATATATTCATACGTTTTCCAAGGAAAGTAGGAATATCATGAGAAACCTCTTTGCCCTATTACCAAATCATTTTCACACCCTCCAACACCTATCACTTTCTCAAGAGCCACTTTCTCGAATGTCTTTCCCGCAGGTGTCAGTAAACGCAGAGCTGATCTCTTGGAGGAGGCTTGTGAGGCTAGAGGAAGGTGGCAAAGAATGAACGCACATTAGGCCCCCTGAGGTTCACTGGCAAACTTGGGAAAGACATCTCCTTTGAGTTCAGCCTGGGGGCACCTGTAGTAGGTGACCAGTCATTCCCAAGACAAGCAGAAAACTGGAATGTGGTTTTGTTTCCATCCCACTTTGTAGAGCATTCCACAGGCTCCAAGGCAGTCTCCATGGCCAACATCAAGAGTCCTTGAGGACTGATCTTCTGTGTAGCACATAGACCTCTGCTCAGGGTCATGTGTCCGCCTGATGGGAGGGGAGGTTGGGGGAGAATGGATATATGTTATAGGTATGGCTGAGTCCCTTTGCTGTGCACCAGAAACTATTACAACATTGTTCATTGGTTATACCCGAATACAAAATTGAAGGTTTAAGGGGAGGCCTGGCATGCTGCAATTCATGGGGTCGCAAAGAGTCGGACACGACTGAGCGACTGAACTGAACTGAACTGAACAGATCCAGTCAAGGAAAAAAAAAGTCTCTGAGGACAGAATTTTAAAAATCCCAAGCTAAGAAGAACCATGGACTAGCAATATAAAAAGGACTAAGTCAGTCATCCTCTTTTTCTGCAAAAAGCTATTGACAGAGTGATGACAATTTATACCGAGTTGAATGCCTGATCCAAGTTCTGGTGAGTGCTTGAAGGAGTCTACAAAAGTTCTATCCCTGGCTAATTAATGCAATGTAACCAGCTCTTACACTTCAGGTAACCAATGGAATATTTGTGATAATGATGCGCACAAGGCTTATACAGTCTTCAAAACCAGTGTGTTATTTTCTCTTTTCAGAATATTTCATATGATAGCTTAAATTACTGCCTAATTTAATATTTTTAGAGACATAAGATGTGTCCAATCATTGCTTTATAAAATGAGCCCTTGCATCCTAAATTTGGGCTGCCCTCAGAACATCATGCCGTATACTTGGTCACCATTAGGTGAGCATGGATGGTATTCAACAATGATAAAATTCAATTTTGTTAAAACTGGCCCTTCATATGTTACAACAGGTACGAAGCTATAGGCCTTAAACAGTCAAACCAGAAGATAAAACACTGCTCCTGCGCGTTTCATTCTGTTAAAAAATGACCACTTTAGAAAGACTCCCAAATGGACTTACTTTATTTTTCTGAAATAGTACTAGCACTCTTTTCCTAACACTTCACTTGAATAAAAAAAAAATTTTTTTACAGGATTAGTGAATACAGTCTAGTGAAATCAAATCAAGTCAGCTTAATATCGGGGTGTAAACGCTTAGATTTATTATGACAATTGTCTTCCTGGACTATGATGCAAAATGATGGCCAGGGTGAATGGGGAGGTTCAGCAGAACAAAATTTTCATAAATAAGAGCACCTGCTGCTTAGTCTGCGCTTACACAGTTCAAGCAAAGCTGAGAAAGGGTAATTCAATTGTGACTTGATGACAACTAGCCACATGGTAGCAGACAAAAATACTGTTTCATTGGTTCAAAGAGATGATCTACATTGGGATCTCAATGGGAATAGAGCAAAAACTCGCCTTTTCATGTAATACCTATCAATATCCCATGGAACACTGTTTCATAGAACAGAATCTGGGAAGAGCTGTGCGTGTGTTTTTAGCACATCTGTTGTGGTGGGGACTGATGACGTTGTGTAAGCAGCATTTGGAAGGGGTAGAGACTGTCTCTTTTGCTCTGTGTTATACCTTCAGCTCCCAGCAATTTTTGCTGTGTGTTATACCTTCAGCTTCCAGCAATGCAGGAGAGGGAAGGAAGCCTGTTCTAGTCTCAGCTGTGTGACCTTGGGCAGCTCGCTTGGCTTCTCTGTGTCTTGGCATTTTTGTGTCTTAAATACAGGGCTGCCAGACAAGGTCCTTTTCAGCCAAAAAATTCTATGGTGCAACTTAAAAACATAAATGATGTTCATTTCAGGTATTACCTATGACCTAGTTTCAGAGAGAAATGCCTCAATTTTAACATTTTATCCTTAATTCCTTCGAGGAAAAGGCAATTCCAAACTGACCGAGCTGTACTTTTTATCCTGTTCCTGATGCTGACAAAGAAAATTTTCTTTGTTTTCTTGCCCCCTGAAACTTTCTGTAGCTTGAGGAATTGGGGTATATTTTAAAGAACTCCACTGCTTTAAAAGTGATCCTCTAGAAAGCATTCTGGATCAGTGTTCCCCAGAAGAGCATAGCACTCTGATGAGTAAACGTTGAAGCTTACCATGTAAGTCTAAAAGGTAATTACCTGTGAAAGTGAAAGTGTTAGTCACTCAGTTGTGTTAGCTTTTTTCGAGTCCATGGACAGTACCTCGCCAGGCTCCTCTGTCCATGGAATTCTCCAGGCAAGAATACAGGAGTGGGTAGCCCTTCTCCAGGGGATCTTCCCAACCCAGGGATCGAGCCCAGGTCTCCAGTGTTTCAGGCAGATTCTTTACTGTCTGAGCCACCAAGGACTGCTACCCAAAGCCCTCCCCTCAAACAAACAAACCAACAAAAAAGATTCATGAGGAGATTGAACTTGACTCTCCCTCATAAAAATATCGAGGGACTGAACTGAACTGGACTGAATCTAGTCTTCAAAGTTTAAGTAACCACGTGTAGACCTATACAACTAGCTTCACCCAGTGATTTGAAAGCTCGGTCTTTCTCTGACTTGGGAGAGAAGGCATAGGCAGGTGCGGGTGGGGATGGCTGGTGGCTCAGGAATGGCCTGACCCACGGACACAGTCTCTAGCAGCTGGTCTGGGGCAGGCAGCTTTAGCCTCCAGCACATGCTCCAAGTGGGCCATGGCTCCCAGCTTTAAACACAGTCTGAATGTTTCTGAATTCCTGTAGAATGGACATGAAAGCTGTGTTTTACTCCCTTCGTTCACTCAGGAAACATATCTGGAGCACCTCCTATGCGCCACTCTCCTGGGTATAAGGGAACAAACTTGAGTAGGCCACAGACACTAGGGCGCCCAGGTTCCGGGTCCACACCATGAGCCGCAAACGTCCCGTGTCTTGCCTTGGGCTACCCACAGAGGCAAGTAACCTGGCGGACTGGAGACTCACCTGCTCCCTGGTGCCTGCCCACGAGCACGTCCGCACCCGCCATGCAGCCCATCCCCAGGATGCAGACAACGATGCCGACGAAATGCACAGCCTTGTACCGGATCAGCAGGAAGAACCAGGAGAGCAAGATCACCACTGGGATCACGAAGCAGTCCAGGAGCTGTGGCAGGGCGGGAGGGAAGCAACAGTGGGGCGTTCAGAGGGAAGCTTTCCACTCGACGAAAACTGTTGGGAAAATGACTTCTCTCTGCAGAGAGGACATTTTCCCTGAGTCTGAGTTTTGGGGAAGACCCAGAACTGATGCAATTAAAACAGACTGAAACAAATGACATGAACTTTACTTAAACCCAAGCCTTGAAGAAAAGCGGAGAAGGCAAATCAATAAGTCAGGCTGGTGGTGAAGAGTCTCTTGCCCCTATGGTGTCAGGGCAGCTCAGCTTTCATCTTCCTTAGCACCCAGGCTGACTCCTTGGAGACACTCAGACGTGGAGAGGATAGACGGAGCCATTAGATGGTCCCAGAACTCTGGAAGCAGATGTGGGAATCGGAGGTGAAGGGGCAGTGGTCTTACACTTGTCTATAAACTATGAGGATCTAGACAGAAGCTGATTTTATTTCTCCCGGAGCTTTCTCCCCACTACCAATAAAAATTACTTTAATCTGTTTTAATCTGTCACTCTTTATAGGAAAAAAAACCTAAATATAAATACAAATATTAGTCTCAAAAGTTTATAAATACTTAACAAATAGTGTTAAAAAAAAGTAAAAAAGGAGAGAGAGAAAAGAAAGCAGAGTATTAAGAAATCTTTGATTTCATTTCTTATATATTTTGCACAAATAGTGAGATTCCATCTGACAAAGAAGCCCTACGAGATGGTGGGGAGTTTGTCCCTGATCATGTAGTAAGAGGTCCTGATGAAATGAGAAGACCCCTGTGACCTGAATTTGAGTACTAGATCCTTAGTTCGAGCAGTATGACCTTGGGCAAACCACAGACTGAGGAAGCCTCAACTTCCTATTAGTATAAATGAAGACTATCTCTAAAGATCATTGTGAAGTTTGAAACTAACCCATGTGAAACCATTTTATAAATTCTGAGGGCCCCAACTCCAGTCTATGCCCTGCTTTCAAACACGATGGTCTGGACTCCACAGAACTGGTTGTCTCTACCACCTTCTGGTAAGATGCAATGACCTTTGGACACTCCACGAGAGGCAGGGTCTCCGTTAGACTCATGGATGGCCCCCAGGACTCCAGACTTCATGTACTAAACAAGAAAAAATGAGCAACTGGTGAGCCGGTGTCAGGGCCCAGTACAGCTCCTCTGCTAGAACCCTAAACAGGTCACCCTACCATCCAGTAGCCGGATCCAGGGCAGTGGTCACTACCAGCCCTTCCCTTTCCCTGTCTACATCCTATGGCTCACAAGCCGACAGTCCTTCCCTCTTACTGTCTGCAGCCTGTGGATCACCAGATTCTGCCAGCTCATCTTCTAAACAACCTCTCAAATCTACTCTTACCACTTCTGCCACGTAGACTGGTCCAGCATCCTCTCCCACATGGAGCAAGCCCTTCCTTCCCGCCTGAGGGTCTTCATTCGTGCATCTCCTTCCTTCTGGAATGCTCAACCAATTCTTGAAGACCTGCCTCCTTCTTCAGGCCCGCACCTATATACTGCCTCCTCAAACAAACTCTAGGGTCCCTAGGCTAGGTCAGGTTCTAGTCAATGATTACCTTGCATTCTATATATCTCCTTTACAGTGTCAATTATAATAATGCATAATTAATACAGAATTATTGCCATAATGTCTGACTTCCCCACTAGTCTGGAGGTCCCTGAGAGCAGGACTACATTTCTAGCGCTCAGGGTTCTGCTGGGCTCATGAGATGCATCCAATACTAGTTACTGAACAAATACACACAAGGATTTTTAATAATCAGTAACATCAAAATGGGGTCTCCATTTAAAGGCTGAAAAATGTTTGTATATTTCCTAAGCACCCCTGACCATCAGAACAGCTTTTTGGCACTGTAAACAATCCTCAGGATCCTCACTGTCCACAAAGCTTTCTGTGACCTGGACAGACTCTCATGCTTCTCTGTGCTGCAGTCATCTCCTCTGCAGAATAGAGAAGGCAGTCAGAAGAGTAAGTTGTCCCTGAGGTGACTGGGAAATGTTACCACTGAGCTGCACCATGATGGACTAGGGGCTGAGCCCAGAGATCATAGAACTCTGCGAGGGTTTGAGTACAGGGATGAAAGCTGGTAGATTGGCACTCCAGCATACAGTCCCTCATTGCACAGTTAATTGTCAAGTTAATGATAACTACTTGATGTGATAAAATGCTCTTAAGGCAAGTTTTACAACTGGCCTCAAATACCATTTATTAGGAGATTTGAGTTTGCCGGTGAAAACCCTTCACTGGGCATAAAACAGTTGGTGTTTTGCTTTAAAAATTAGAAATGATTGACTCAGCGGTTAAAATACCTAGCTGCATGCACCACAACTGGGATTTCATTATCTGGCTGGAAGCCCTCAGTCAGTGAAGCTGAAGGCTTCCATGCTTGAACGATGGACAGCAAACCAGGCCACCATCCAGTCTTTGAGGAGGGCTCAAGTGAGCTTTTCTGGTTCTCAGTGTCTTCAGAAATCCCAAAGCACTCCATTAGTCATGGCATCTGTTCCCTTAATGAGCTGAGCTGAAAAATCTGTACTTGTGAGCATCAGTTGGTCCTATGGGTAGGGAGGACTTTTAGAAAGAAGAGAAGATGAAAGAATATGACAGTACAAGCCAGGGTTTCTGGGACATTTCAGCTAGGAAACTTGGTGCCTAGCATACAGTAGGGACCAATAATGGGTGACTAATGAACCGGATGGATAGGCATTTGGTATCACTGACTGTCAGAAGGAACATTAGACGTAACCCAGGCTGCTTCTGGCATGGGGAGTAGGACAGTTGTTCATTTTGCAGGACAGCCCCATGCTCTCTGTAGGGCATTTAGCATTCCTGGGCTCCGATCACTATAAATGTTGTTGTTCAGTCTCTTGGTCTTATCCAACTCTTTGTGCCCCCATGGACTGGAGTCCATTCTTCCCTGTCCTTCACCATCTCCCGGAGTTTGCTCAAACTCATGCTCATTGAGTCAGTGATGCCACCTAACCATCTTATCTTCTGTCATCCCCTTTTCCTTTTGCCTTCAATCCTTCCCAGCATCAGGGTCTTTTCCAATGAGTTGGCTCTTCACATCAGGTGGCCAAAGTATTGGAGCTTCAGCTTCAGCATCAGTCCTTCTAATGAATATTTGGGGTTGATCTCCTCTAGGATTGACTGGTTTCATCTCCTGTAGTCCCAGGGACTCTCAACAGTCTTCTCCAATACCACAGTTTGAAAACATCAATTCTTTGGCATTTAGCCTTTTTTATTGTCCAGCTCTCACATCCATACATGACTACTGGAAAAAACCACAGCTTTTACTATATGAACCTTTGTAGGCAAAGTAATGTCTCTGCTTTTTGATATGCTGTCTAGGTTTGTCATTGCTTTTCTTCCAAGGAGCAAATGTTTTTCAATTTCATGGCTGCAGTCACTGTCCACAGTGATTTGGGAGCCCAAGAAAAGAAAATCTGTCATTGTTTCCATTGTTTTCTCATCTATGTGCCGTGAAGTGATGGGACCAGATGCCATGATCTTAGTTTTCTGAATGTTGAATGATTCAGTTTTCTGAATGATTCTTAGTTTTCTGAATGAGTTTTAAGCCAGCTTTTCTACTCTCCTCTTTCACCTTCATCAAGAGGCTCTTTAATTCCTCTTCACTTTATTTCATAAGGGTGGTATCATTATGGCAGAAATGTTGAGCAGCTAGTTGCGATTTTGGTATTCTTGCAGGAGATGAGCACAGGTCTTTCTGCTCTGCCATCTTGATAATCACGGAAAAGTGGAGACCACTAAAAATAAGTGCTCCTAAAAAACAAATGTTCCTATACAGGTGGCATTAGTGGTAAAGAACCCACCTGCCGATGCAGGAGACATAAGAGAAGCAAGTTTGATCTCTGGGTGGCAGAGCTGACACATGGCAACCCACGGCAGTGTTCTTCCTGGAGAATCCTATGGACAGAGGAGCCTGGAGGGCTACAATCCATAGGGTCACAAAGAGTTGGACACAACTGAAGTGACTTAGCGCACAGCACACATTTACAAGTGCCCCTTGGAGGCAGTACCTCCACAGTTTAGAATCACAGAATCCTTTATTTAAAAACAGGATTCAGATGTTTCAACAAGTGAAGTGACGTGCTCCAGGTCACTCAAACTGCTGATACCAGAGACAATCCTGTCCTGATTTTTAAACCATATTTTTATGAAGGTCAGTGACAGAAATTGCTACAGGTGGGAGATTACACCACTGTTATCTGTAACTAGAGAGAGAGAAAAAGATACATTTGGGAGTTGCTGTTAGTAAACAGGCTATTATTTTTTAGCGATTTTTGTCTCCAACTTTTCCCCTGTGGCTTTATAGCATAAAACATACTGACAAAATAATTTTCCAATAGATTTCTGGTAGCTTGACTCCCTAGCAAAGTGGTTGTTAGAGTAATAATAGAGAGCAGCATTGTAACATATGCTCACAACTGGGACTGCTAAAGCAGAAAAAGACGTGTAAAACTAGTAGATGTATCTTTCTTTGCATACATTTCTATATCCAAAAGGAAATTATAAAATATCAATACCAAAAATTAAACAAATGAATACTATTCCATAACCATCTTACAACTCTGAAAAATCTCAAAGAACGTGAAGAACTTTAGAAAGAGAAGTTCATTACCTCTTAGATTTATATAGTATCATTCCCCTCTAAAGATACAAGCTAGTTTTGCTCTTCTATGTCAGTGATCCTTAAGTGATACCTGCCAGTGAGGTCTACAACTCCAAGTTATCTGATTCTATTGATGAGGTACTGAGGCACACCATGCTTAGTGGCTGAGACAAATTCTCTGAAGTCATTACGATAATACCAGGATTATTATTTGAGCTTGGTAGTCTTAACTATTTCCTTAGGATAGACTCCTGGCTGGAAACTATAGAGTTAAAGTTTGAGTTTCTTTTGTGGCTCAGACGATAAAGAATCTGCCTACAATGTAGGTGGTCTGTGTTTGAACCCTGGGTTGGAAAGATCCCCTGGAGAAGGGAATGGCTACCCACTCTTGCCTGGAGAATTCCATGGACAGAGGAGCCTGGCGGGCTGCAGTCCATGGGGTCACAGAGTCTGACATGACTGACTAACACACACACACACAAAGTATATATTTTAAAAAACTATGGATGCATATTGCCTTTTTTCCCCCCAGGAATTAGAAGCTACTTGAGCTTCCCTGGTGGCTCAGATGGTAAAGTGTCTGCCTACAATGTGGGAGACCCAGATTCAATCCCTGGGTCGGGAAGATCTCCTGGAGAAGGAAATGGCAACCCAGTCCAGTATTCTTGCCTGGAAAATCCCATGGATGGAGGAACCTGGTAGGCTACAGTCCATGGGGTCGCAAAGAGTTGGACACGAGTGAGCGACTTCAGTTCAGTTCAGCTACTCAGTCATGTCTGACTCTTTGTGACCCCATGGACTGAAGCATGCCAGGCTTCCCTGTCCATCACCAACACCTGGAGTTTACTCAAACTCATATCCATCAAGTTGGTGATGCCATCCAAATATCTCTTCCTCTGTCGTCCCCTTCTCCTCTTGCCTTCAATCTTTCCCAGCATCAGGGTCTTTTCCAGTGAGTCAGATCTTCACATCAGGTAGCCAAAGTATTGGAGCTTCAGCTTCAGCCTCAGTCCTTCCAATGAGTATTCAGGACTGATTTCCTTTAGGATGGACTCCTTATTTGTTTTACTTACTTGTCTACTTACTACTTAGTAACTACTTACTACTTAGTAAGTACTTACTTGTCCACATACTACTTACTACTTAAATGGCTACTTACTTGTCCACAATTAGCAGACAAATACAAACTAAGATGAAAGAATTTCTTTGCAAATTAAAAATAGGTATTCCCAGTTTGTACTTATAGATGTAAAAACTCAGCATGGCTTATAACTTATCATCAAAATATGACACTTAAATATCTTCAGAAAAGCTGAGAATAGCATTACGTTTTCACTCTGATAAAATGTCTACGTTTAGAGGCTGTATTTTGGGTCTAAATTGTTCCATGTACTGTTTTCTCCTTTAATGTTGAATGCTTGTGGTCATGTCTCCTCACCTTTGGATTCTATCTGGCAGAAAATAATAGTTTGATCCATGTGGAAGGGTCATTTTTGTAGGTAAAAAAAATGACAATTTCAATATTGGCAATTTCACATAGTTCACCTAAGAGATACAAGGAAACAAGTAGAGATGAGACCCCCCCCCCCCACTGCATTAACTTTAGACTTGAATTACAGGAGCAGTGTTGCCTCCTATCTCCCACTCCAATTTTAATTTAGCCTAAAATTTCTTATGGGCTTCCCAGGTGGCTCAGTGGGTACAGAATCCACCTCCAATGCAGGAGACACAGGAGACTTGGGTTCAGTCCTTGGGACAGGAAGATCCCCTGGAGGAGGGCATGGTAATCCACTCTAGTATTCTTGCCTGAAGAATCCCATGTACAGAGGAGTCTGGTGGGCTACAGTCCATGGGGATTGCAAAGAGCTGGACACGACTGAAGCAACTGAGCATGCATGCAAAGTTTCTTAGGCAGATATACTGGAGTAAAGGGTCCTCAAGTCTTGGACCCTGTCTCAGGGGTCCTTCCAGCAAAGAACAGTTGTTCAGCTCAGTTCACTTCGCTTCAGTTTCTCAGTCGTGTCCGACTCTTTGCAACCCCATGAATCGCAGCACGCCAGGCTCCCGGTCCATCACCAACTCCCGGACTTCACTCAGACTCACGTCTATTGAGTCGGTGATGCCATCCAGCCATCTCATCCGCTGTTGTCCCTTTCTCCTCCTGCCCCCAATCCCTCCCAGCATCAGAGTCTTTTCCAATGAGTCAATTCTTCGCATGAGGTGGCCAAAGTATTGGAGTTTCAGCCTCAGCATCAGTCCTTCCAAAGAACACCCATGACTGATCTCCTTTAGAATGGACTGGTTAGATCTCCTTGCAGTCCAAGGGACTCTCAAGAGTCTTCTCCAACACCACAGTTTAAAAGCATCAATTTTTCTGCACTCAGCTGTCTTCACAGTCCAACTCTCACATCCATACATGACCACTGGAAAAACCATAGCCTTGACTAGATGGACCTTTGTTGGCAAAGTACTGTCTCTGCTTTTGAATATGCTATCTAGGTTGGTCATAACTTTCCTTCCAAGGAGTAAGCGTCTTTTAATTTCATGGCTGCAATCACCATCTGCAGTGATTTTGGAGCCCCCAAAAATAAAGTCTGACACTGCTTCCACTGTTTCCCCAGTTGTTACCAATCCATAAAGCAGGCAAAAATGAAACAATTTGAAGACAGCTTGTTTCCTCCTTTTTGTTTACCTTTAAGGCA
Organism: Redunca redunca; assembly: GCA_006410935.1. Lineage (NCBI taxonomy): Eukaryota > Metazoa > Chordata > Mammalia > Artiodactyla > Bovidae > Redunca > Redunca redunca. The sequence goes on along the minus strand of SJYQ01002527.1, from coordinate 535,534 downwards.
CGACTGAAGCGAATTAGCAGAGAAAGCAGAGAGAGAGAAGGCAGAACAACACCACCAAATGGTTAAGTCCCCCACTGGATACTGAATTAGCTATTTTCCGCCTGGGCTGGAGCAAGAAAGAATGGGCAGAGAGGAAGGGATTTCTTCCAGTGTCCCAGCAATGGAAGGGAATGAATGTCTTCCCTGGCCTCCTGGGTGGTATGATGCGGAGAAGAGAAAAGCCCCTTGACATTCCTTCCCTACCACCACTTGGTTTGGGTGACATCTATCTTCACAGAAAAGTTCTTGATTGAAAATCTACACATCGTCGTATTAGGTGTAAAAATCTCTGGAAGAAGAAAATCAGAATCTATACAAATAAAATGTTAATAAGGGCTATCTTTGAATAGATACACCCCCTCCCGCAAATTCTCTGTGGTTTCCAAATTTCCTCCCGTGTGCATATAGTACTTTCAAAATACATAAAACCACACCTGTTATGAGAGTGTAAACAGTCTACAAGAGTCAGATCAGTCTTTCTCCAAGGAAGCATATGGTTTTAAAAAACAAAAAATCATACAAAAATGCGCCAATACCCAACTGCTCCCATTCCAGGAGAGCATAATGAGGAGGTGACCTCATCCCTCTTTCTAATTCTCTCCACCCAAAGAGACTCCTCCGCCCGCCTTCAGCTCCTCATTAATGCTCCCCTCCAGCTATGCACAGGGCTCCTTGCTCTCTCTGCACATGGCCCAGCTGTCAGAGGCTAAACCTGAGGCAACTGGTAGGTGATTCCAGGAAAGAGAACATTTCCTCTCTCCCTGCCTCTGCTCCTAATTGGCAATCCTCCCATGTTTCTAAAAGTGATGTATATTATAAATTCATCTCCGGTAAGTAAAACTGAATCCTTAACAGGGAAGGATCTTAAAAAAGACAAACTTCAGTAACAGACACAACGAAAGTCCTCTTTTAGCTGACAGTCCAGCTGAAGAGAGCGGAATATAATTTGGGAAATGCACACTCACATGCAGTCAAGAACCATTTGATTCAGGGGCCTCGACGTGCAGCCAGGCCAGAAGCATTTGAAAACTCAAATACAGTTCCAGGGAGCAGTATTTTTCATCTGGAACAGACTTCTCTGATAGATACCCTGACCCCCTCCACCCACACCAGATTTTTTTCTTTCCAGGACTATTGTATTCATAACATCTCAACCCTCACTAACCCCAAAACTTAGGACTTAATGTTTAGGTTTTACTGCCTTAAAATGTCCATAATGGATGAAGCCATGTTTCCATCAAGTTTCCCAGGAGATCTGCACTAACAAAAAGTGTCATTATGATGACTATATGACAGTCGTTTCCCAGCAAATGTCCTAGTTTCAGAATTTAGAAAGAGATTGTCACCAAACTATCTTTCTTGTTTCTATTGATAAGGATTTCAATGTGTGAATTTTCTGTTTCTTTGGGTAATTCATCAGAACTTCCTACTTGTTAAAATATCTTATTTTACTTTTACAGCTTCAACTCTGAAAGACAAAAGAAAGACGCTACCATGCACTAAAAATCTAGGTGACCACTGGAGCATCTCTTTAGCTGTTCAGTCACAGTCCGATTCTTTGAGACTCCATGGACTGCAGCCTGTCAGGCTCCTCTGTCCATGGAATTCTCTAGGCAAGAATACTGGACTGGGCAGCCATCTCCAGGGGGTCTTCCTAACCTAGGGGTCAAACCCGGGTCTCCTGCATTGCAGGCAGATTCTTTACTGTCTGAGCCACCAGGGAAGCCTGTATCTTCTGGTGGTCACCTAAACATCTGGGACAAGCACCTGAAGATACAGGTAATTAGGAAGACACGTGCTCTCTAGCTCTGCTGGATGGAAATCTTTCTTGGGTGAGAGCAGAGCTTTCCCACAGGAAAAACTCCCACAAGTGAGCATCAGTAGAGATTTAATCAGTTTTAAAAACCAGCTCTGACTGTCAAATTGGATTCTAAAAGCAGAAAGCAAGGAATTAACATTTCCTCAATGCCTGCCATATACCATAGGTGCAAGGCCAGTTCTTCTTTTTCCCCATTTTACAGATGAGGAAACAGTGCTAAAGGTAACAGGTAACTTACCTGACGCCCCATAATAGAGTCAGAGCCAGAATGTGGTCCCAGGTCTGCCCTTCTCACACAGACTGAGCTTAAGCAGCAAGGTCTAGGTGCAGTGCTGTGCTTAGTCGCTCAGTTGTGTCCGACTCTTGGTGACCCCATGGACTCTGTCCATGGAGATTATTCAGGCAAGAATACTGGAGTGGGTTGCCATGCCCTCCTCCAGGGGATCGTCTCAACCCAGGGATCAAACCCAGGTCTCCTGCATTGCAGGCGGATTTTTTTTTTTTTTACCATCTGAGCCACCAGGGAAGCCCTCTAGGTGAAGTAGAAAGTACATAAGATCCAGTTCTTATAACAACAGTCTAGGCTGGCTCAGCCTCAACTCAGTCGAGCGGGTTTGTATATTCTGTCTTGTGTTGAGAGCACTCTAGGAGAGAGGCAGGCTCCTAGAGGACAGGAAAAAATAATCACTAGTTGTCTGCATTTTTCACACGAAAGAAGGTGGACAGTATAAAAAAAGTGTATGAGAATCAGACTTGTTTCTTTTTAGTGATGGGTTTCTGATACTGTATAGCTATCTCGAGTGCTTTTGGAGAAGTGCTTGCCTTAAGTCATTCAAGCACTATGAACTCGTATTTCTTATTTATGGAATTCATGAACATAAGAACATGAACAATAACATTAAAGAAAGTACACATTTCAAAGCACATATTGAAGGAAACGAATGTTTTCTGATAAAATATTAATTTCCCATTAATTTTGCATTACTTGTGATTCTTCCCAGCATTAAAACAGCAGGGAGAAACAATTTCAAAAGCTAGAGGAAAGAATCTTGTACCTTTGGGGGTCTATCTCTAGGTCTAATTCAACTATTCCAGGGTTTATTTAAAAAAGGTGAATGTTACCTTATACTTGCCACTGGGCTTCCTTGGTGGCTCAGACGGTAAAGAAGCTGCCTGCAATGCAGGAGACTCGGGTTTCATCCCTGGGTTGGGAAGATCCCCCTGGAGATGGGAATGGCCACCCACTCCAGTATTCTTGCCTGGAGAATTCCACCAGAGGAGCCTGGTAGGCTACAGTCAGCAGGTATTTATTTACTGCTTACTGCATGCTCAGCATTGCTACAGGTGCTGGGCATGACCCAAACACTCTATATGGAGATTCAAGCAGACAAATGTCAATAGACACACAGGTCTTTCCTCCAATTCATGGCCAGTGTCTTCCCTTAAGGACTTGTCTGGCACTGAAGGAGATTCTGCCCTCTGTTCCTTAGGACTGTCCCTCCCTGCGTTCCTCTTGGGTCTCCATCCTGCCCTCACTGCTGCCTGTTTTCCTTCACCATATAGACATGCCCCAGTCTCACCCTCAATGCCCAATTACTCTGCAGCTATTTATCTTTCCCTCTTCACAGCCAGGCTTCCTGAAAAATTAATCTACAGTCTGTTTCTTGTATCTGGGCCCCAACCATACCTCAAGCTGCATTGATACTGACAACGGCTTTGCCATGATGACCAAAGCTTCACTGCAAGTTCACTTTGGACTAACCCTTTCTGCAGCATTTGGTGTTATTAACGACTGTGTCCTTGACTCTCCTTTTTTCCTGTTTCTTTTTCCTCCTCCCTCTCTAGCACTTCTGTCTGACTTCTTGTGGACTCATTTTATTCTTTCTGTCCCTCGTGGTTGGTGTGTTTGAGGTTCAGTCCTTAGCTCTCCCATTTCCATTTTCTAGGTATCCTTTGGTTCTCACCCAACTCTGACTTCCTTTCTTGCCAAACCTCTTGAGAAGAGTTGCATTCAGCCACGGTCTCCATCTGTTTGAAATCCATTCAACCCCTCAACTCAGGGCAGTCTGGGTTCTGTTCCCCAAACCCCATCAAAGTTGCTCAAAAACACATCCCCTGTTTCTGAACCGGGCAGACATCGCAGTCCTTCCCTTACCCAGTGCAGCACCTGCCGTTCTCTCCTTCTGCTGGCTCTTACCTGCCACGCCTGCCTCCGCCTCCCATTTCATCTCCCATGCCTCCTGTGTTCCTGGTCTGTGGGCCCCTAGATCTACTCTTACCTTCTCAAATGCTATACTCTCAGGCTTTGTCACAGAGTCTCGTCTCAGCTCTCACATTTACCCTGCAAGATTTCACCTATTTGTTCTGGCTTGAAAAGCCGTGTCTATGCTGGTGACTCCCAGATCTGCGTCTCCAACCTGGATCCAGCTCTACACTCCAGAGCCACGCAACCTGCTGATGATCAGGTGTGGAGGTACCAGGAACGCCTACCGCTCAGCGTGGCTCACCCAGGTGCCCAGCCTGCTCCTCACTCACCTGAGTCTTCCCTCGGTGAGGGGAACCACTAGGAACTTAGCATGTCTGGTGCTGAGGGGGTTGCTCCTTCCCTCTTGAGATAACAGCCTTGGCTTGCTTCTAGATTCTCCTCTTAGCCCGCTGGTCCCTTCACAGTCTACTTTCTTCCATTTATACTCACTCCATTGGTGATCCAATCGGACCATGACTTTCAGCACCTTCTATAGGAAATGACTTCAGATCCAATTCCAATCCCACCTCTCTCCTGAACCAGAGACATAAACCCAGTTGCCTCTACTGAACTCTGCTTGGATGCTCACAGCAAGCTCAGACCTGCACAGCGAGACAGAACCCTTGACTTTCTGATCCACATCAGCTAGTCTCCAGTCTTGTTCAACTCATCACATGACACAATTTAGCAGCTCAGGCCATCAATTAAAGCACCATTCTTAACTTTTCCTGTTCTCTCAGACTTTCCCCATGACACTTCCTTCTCTCTCAAACTTTCCCCATTCCTCCACTAAACATTTAGAAAATCCTGATGGCTTTGTCTTATCAATGCACCTGACTGTCCCTAATCACCTCCACAGTTGGCAGTTGGCTTCAGGTCCCCATTACCCACCAACTACCTTTCTTTCTTTCTTTTTTTTTTGGCCACCTGCTTGGCATGGAGGATCTTAGTTCCCAGACCAGAGCCTGAGCCCATATACCCTGCAGTGGAAGTTCAGTGTCAACCCCTGGACCAGGGGGTTTCCCCTCCCCCCACCATCAGCTTTCAGTTGTGGCCTCCTGACTGTCTAACCAGATTGACTCTTCCTCCTATGTAATCAGTCTTCCGTGAGCAGTCATGACCACAGCAATCTCAAAATACAAATTAGTTCACATCAATCCCCTGTTCTGAACATACTAATGATTTTCCTCAGAACAAAGTCAAACTCCTTTCCTTGACTCACACAGTCCTAGCATCTGGCCCCTCCCTCCTTCTCAGTGTCATCTTCCTATTATTAACCCCATTCACTCCTTCCATTTCTTAAACATGCATGCTTAGGACTCTCACCCTTGTACTCTTCCCCCCATATCTTTACATATCTCACTCCCCTGCATTCTAGTGGGAGAGACAGAATAAAAACTAAGCGTGACTTGGCAGGGAAGCATCAGGAGGGTAAGAGTCCTGTCTTCTTCATGCTATATGTCTAGCATCATGGAAAAGTAATATGTGCTGTGCTGTGCTAAGCTGGTTCAGTCGTGTCTCTTTGCGACCTTATGGACTGTACCCCACCAGCCTCCTCTGTCGATGGGATTCTCCAGGCAAGAATACTGGAGTGGGTTGCCATGCCTTCCTTCAGGGGATCTTCCCAACCCAGGGATCGAACCTGGGTAGCTTACATTTCTTGCACTGGCAGTGGGGTTCTTTACTCCTAGTGCCACCTGGGAAGCCCCATATGTATAATATAGGCTTAATAAATATTTGCAAAATATTTGAGTGACTAAAACAGATTGATCCTTCTTTTCTACCCACACATTAAATAAGTCACCAAATCCTGTCTGTTTAGCCGCCTAGATATCTCTAGAATCTCTCGTCCTGGCCTGTCTGCCCCTTCCTCATTAGGACATGTGGCTCTTTCTAAACTGTACATCTTGTCATGCCATTCCTGCACTAGCAACATTCAAGGTTAAGCCCAAACTCTCCGCTGCGGCTTATAAGTCCCTTTGTGATTTGTCACCAGTTACCCCTTCATTCTCTTCTTTGACTATGTGTTTCTTCAAAATGCCTTCCAACTAAGACATTTTTAGTTCCTTAACATGCTGTGGCCTTCTCGTGTCTATTTCTCCTTGGCTCACTCAGTCTTCTTTCAGAGCTCAGACAATACTTCCTCCAGGAAGCTCTCTCTGATTTCCTAAGTAGAGATCAGACACCCCCTTCAGGGTCTCCCGGAGAAAGAAATGGCAACCCATTCCAGTATTCTCACCTGGAGAATCCCATGGACAGAGGAAGCTGGTGGGCTCCAGTCCATGGGGTCGCCAAGAGTCGGACACGACTGAAGAGACTTAGCACAGCACATCAGGCTCTCCCACTGATCTCTGTATTATCAAATTGTACTTATCATGCTGAAACACAAACACCTTCCATAAGGAGATGACTTCTCCTCCCCTGCACTCAGTTTCCTCCTGCAGCTGGGATGGTGCTTAGTATACAGTAGGGTCCCTTAAGTAGTTTGTTAATTCCTTCCAAAATATTTATGGAGCATCTTCCAGATGCCAGCTGCTATACTGGGAAATAAAATATCTAGGTAATAAAGAAAATACCCCCCATGGGGGTTTGTAATCTTGCATAAGAAGAGGCAAACAAGGAATATATATTGTATGTCGATAATAAGAACTACAGAGAAAAAGAAAACAGGGGAGGGGGTGTTGAATGGGGCAGGGTATTGCAATTTTTAACCAGCGGTCAGGGAAGAACTCACTGACCCCGAAGCAAAGTCCAGAGGTGCTTATTCCATTTGCAGACAGTAAATGTTGAATGAATGAATAAATTGTGAGAGAAGAATTTTGATTTATCTGAGCCACTTAGGGGAGATTTGTTGCCGCTGAGGTAAAGGGTACTGTCTAAAGCTGCGATTCGACCTGATTTCAGTCAAGAGGAGCTGCAGATGCGTGTCCTGTGCACTTGCGAGTTGCCTCATCATTCTCTGGCCTAGATGGGGTCTCAACTCCTAATCTGGTCACGGAGCCCCCTAACTTGATGGCCCCAGAAAATGTACACGCACACTCTGTCTTCTGGTAAGGGCTCTTGAATTGGAAATGGCCCCAGCCTTGAAGATAGAAACAAGAGGGAAGACAGGAAGAAAAGGGACAAAAATAAATCCTGCTATTTTCTCATATGTTGGTGCCTTTATGAATTCTCATTGTCTGAGTCTTAAAAAGTCTGACAGCTTTAAGACTGCACCCTTCAGTCTGAAAGTGGCTCACAGGATTTTACTGACTCATGATTTACGAACAAACACATCCCTCCAGATGCACTGCCAAAGGAAGCAGGCTATGCATGCTTTTCCTTTAAGGGCAAGGCCGTGCTCTCACTTTAACCATTATTACAGGTAAATTTTGTACAGTGATTGAGTCAAAATGAGAAGTTCTCTAAAAGCAAGCAGGGGAATATGCTCAGGTGCATCTATCCGTGGCAAACAGCACCGAAGTGCTCCTCTGAAGAGCCCATCTAGGTGGCATTGGAAGCACTCTTTTCTCAAAGGATGAAAACACCAACACAGATGGGCAAGAGAAGCCTGCTTCGGCTTCCATGCTCAGGTTCTTTTTGGAGAAAGCCCTGCAAAGTTCAATGCCTTCAAATATGCTTGGGATTGGGAATGGGGGAGGAATTAAATATTATTTCCAACTGTATTTGTTTCCTGTCGCTGCTGTAACAAATGACCATACATGTAGTGGCTTAATACAAATTCATCATCTTACAGTTCTGGTGATGATACCCCTCTAATGATAGAAAGTGAAAAGGAACTAAAGAGTCTCTTGAAGGTATAGGAGGAAAAAGCTGGCCTGAAACTCAGCATTCAAAAAACTAAGATCATGGCATCTGATCCTATCACTTCATTTCAAATACAAGCAGAAAAAGTGGAAACAGTGATTTTATTTTCTTGGGCTCCAAAATCACTGAGGACAGTGACTGTAGTCATGAAATTAAAAGACACTTGCTCCTTGGAAGGAAAGTTATGACAAACCTAGACAGCATATTAAAAAGCAGAGACATCACTTTTCTGACAAAGGTCCATATAGTCAAAGCTATATGACTACCGGTTTCTCTAGCAGTCATGTACGGATGTGAGAGTCGGACCATGAGGAAGGCTGAGCACCAAAAAATTGATGCCTTTGAACTGTGGTGCTGTGTTGAGTCCCTTGGACTGCCAGATCAAATTAGTCAATCGTCAAGGAAATTAATCCTGAGAATATTCACTGGAAGGACTAATGATGAAGCTAAAGCTCCAATCCTTGACCACCTGGTCAAAGAGATGACTCACTGGAAAAGACCCTGATGTTGGGAAAGATTGAGGGCAGGGGAAGAAGGGGGGCGACAGAGGATGAGACGGTTGGACAGCATCACCAGCTCAACGGGCATGAATTTGAGCAGCTTTAGAAGACAGTGGAGGACAGGGGAGCCTGGCGTGCTGCAGTCCATCGAGTCACAAAGAGTTGGACATGACTTGGAGACTGAACAACATAGTTCTGGAGATCAGAAATACTGAAACAAAGACAATGCCTGGCTGGTGTTCTCTCTGGAGACACTGGAGCAGAATCCCTTTCCCTGCCTTTTTTCCGGTCCTGGCTTCTGGTGGCTGCCTGCATTCCTCGGTTTGTGTCTCCTTCCTCCATCTTCAAAGCTAGGAGTGTAGCATCTTCAAATCTCTCTCACTCTTTGACTTTTGCTTCCATTGTCACAACTCCGCGCATCCCTGACCTCTGTTCCTTTCTTCAGAGAACTTCTGTGATCATGATGGGGCTGCTCAGATAATTTGTAATAACCACATCATCTTAACTTCATTAATTTAATCATACCTGCAGAGTCCCCTTTGTGTTAAAACAGTATAACATATTGTAAACTAATGTATTTATGTATTACAGGGATTAGAACATCAATATCTTTGTGGGGCCTTTATTCTGCCACTATACCAGCTATGTTCATGCATGATGAAAAGTGTGTTTTGAAAATAATGAGGATTTTTTTTAAGGAAAAGAAAATCGCTGCTTATTGAGGAGGGTGTGCAGTTGTTTACATACCTAATCTTCTTTAACACACTGGAATTCATTCATCTGAACATGGTTGTCATTCAAGGTAGTCACTTTGAAGGTCATGGGTGTGTTTTAATGAAGTTCTTGTTGCTCAAGAACTTGTTTGAACTCTTTGAAATTGCCTTCAGAGCACTCACTGGCATATCCTTAATGGAAGCAACTGCTCATTCTTTGAGATCAAGATTTATCTTTTGGAAAGAAGCAAAATGCTAGATTAAGCTAGATAATACTTTCTAGACCCAAAAGGAGGATAAATTATAAAGAAACCTGCATAACTCAAGATTGGTTCTGAAGATTTTAAAAGAGAAATTATAACATATTTTGAACAGTGACAGTCACATCAGAATAAGTATATAATAATAAAAGGTAAGCACTTTGAATATTGATTTGAATGTATAAAGTTTTGCTATTTAATAGACTACTTTGTTTACATTGTGTATAGTAAAATATCATTATGTTGAGGACAGTTTTATTTGAAAAGTAAAGAGAATTTTTATATAAACAGATGTTTCCAATGAAACTATTTGGAGTTTGCTTACTCTTAACTCTCATGTTATGTTGCCTAATTATGGAAGCTATTTGTTACACACTAGCTCATTTTAAGTCCATTATCTTTCATATTGTGTTCTTTAATTAAATCCTTTACAGGCTATCGCATTCTGCTTTACAATGATCCAAAACTAGATCATGGGTTTAAAAAAAATCCTTAAGTCCTGTGTCTAACCCGGGAAATCACTGACTTTCTCTCTCATCTTACTAATGATCTTTAAAATTTCAGGATCCACATATGAGAAAATTATCAGTGATGTTATTTATAGAATTTTGCTTCAAGAAAGTTGGGGAAGATGACTTAAAACTATGATTCTAAATTCTTATGAAAAAATTTCTTATCTATAAAAATCACTTAAAAGGCCAAATGAATACATTCAGCCAGTGAACATACCCTAACTGGCAAGATCTTAAAGCATGACTAATTGGAACATTCTGACTTTAGAAAATTTAAAATTAGCTTGTATCAAGGCTTATAAGTCATAAATTTCGGAAGTAAGAAAAGTCTGAGTTTTAAAATTTTATTTATTTTGCCATTAGGAAACTTGTGTACAATGCTAAACTTTCCTTCTGTCTCTATCTTGGTTTCTGTCTTTCTCTGTGTTTACACATACACACACATAAACTCCTTACCATTGATTACAACTGCCCATTCATACAATCATTTGCCCACAGTTCTACCACCTGTATTCTGTAGACACCGTTCACGTTCAGAAGGTCTCAGGCCATTAGTGGTTAACAGATGAACCACCGAGCATAAAGCAGCTTTGAGGGCAGCCAAGGCTGGACCTCCTGTGTCTTCTCACCTGCCCTATTCATCCTCATCCACCAATCTGGCCACTAGCTCTGAAAAATATGAACATTTGTGTGTGGTGTAATACTGGACTACTGGGCTTCCCTGGTGGCTCAGTGGTAAAGGGTTCGCTTGCCAATGCAGAAGACGTGGGTTCAGCCCCTGGAAAGGGAAGATCTGGAGAAGGAAATGGCAACACACTCAAATATTCTTGCCTTAAAAACCCCATGGACAGAAGAGCCTGGCGGGCTATAGTCCATGGGGTCACAAAGAGTCGGCACATGACTAAGGGACCAACAGCAATATTGGACTATAGGGGTGTTTCACTTTTCACAAACTCGGTATACGGAAAGAACACCTAAGGAAACACATATGAGTTATTATTCATACCACAAAATGATTTTTCAATTTACAAGAAATACTCCGTACATTTCCAAGTATGTTAAAAATATAAATTATTCATAGAAAGTTATTTGGAGGTTATTTTACTTCAGGAACATGTTCACTGCTGAAAAGGGGTACCATTGTGCCATAGGAGAAATTTTTCTTGATTTTACATGTCAGGCAACAGCATTCCAGGGCTTTAAGGTTTGTTTAGCCTCTGGTACCGTGAAAACATTCCAAATAGGATATTACCATATTTTCTTGTACAATTTCCCTTGATATTTTCATTCTCGAACAGAGCGGGTTAGGAGAATTTTGTTTGTACCTAGCAGCAATCTCATTAATCTTCATGAGATTTCACCTCTACTGACTGGCAAATGGTCCCATCTGAGGTAACACAGTCATCAGTCAGTGGCAAAGCTAATTGGAATGTGGATTTCCACAAACTTCTCCTTGTGTCTCAAGCAGGTTCTTTCCCCTAAATCGCTTTGCATGCAACTGAAGTTTTTCATTGCTCTTCTTAAATTTGCTGTACAAGAGTGAGAGTGTAAGAGAGGATGCAGTGGTTTAGGCAACGTGTCTCTTTTTAACTCCCCCCCCCCCTTAAACTGGATCAATGGACAGAATATGTGAAGTGAAAAATATGGGAGTAAAAGGAGCTGGCATTTAATGAGCATCTGCTACATTTTGGAGGCATTGCTAAAGCAGGTGAATCCCTGATTGGCTGACTGGCTGTCACGTGGATCTCAGACAAGTCTGAGAATGTCAGAAGAGCAGAGACAGGTCTATTTGTAGGAACGACAGAGGAAATTTACTGAGAAAGGTGCTAGGGTCTGCTTAGGAGATGATGGCAGGATCAGACAACATCAGGTGTTATTATTTGTTGTATTATTTTTGCCTTAGAGCTGGTAGAGAAACGTGGACTATAGGATGTTATATTTGCATACCCACAACTGCAGCAGGAGACTGGTTTTTAAGTTTTTTTAATTTATTTTTAATGGAGGATAAATTGCTTTACAACATTGTGTTGGTTTCCACCATGCGACAGCATCACTAGTTGTAAGTACACATATATCCCCTCCCTCTGGAACCTTGATCCCCAAATAAGAGTGGAAACTCATATTGAGAGAGAGAGAGCAAACACGTGAGGGCATTTCACTATTTTAGAATCCTCTACATAAGCCAGGGGAGCTGACAATCATCAGGGAGTCAAGCTGTCTAGTTTTACTGTTAGATTCATGTTGTCAGTAAAGCCCACTGAAATGTGTCCTCCAGAATCTTTTCTGAAAACCGGTGGATTCAGTCATTCCACCTCTGTAACCCCACAGTATTTTCTGTGTAGATCCATTTCGCTGCCTTTCCTGTAATTTGTTTACAGATCTTTCTTCCAGTAAATGCTTTTGAACTGTGGTGTTGGAGAAGACTCTTGAGAGTCCCTTGGACTGTAAGGAGATCCAACCAGTCCATCCTGAAGGAGATCAGTCCTGGGTGTTCGTTGGAAGGACTGATGTTGAGGCTGAAACTCCAGTACTTTGGCCACCTGATGTGAAGAGCTGACTCATTGGAAAAGACCCTGATGCTGGGAAAGATTGAGGGCAGGAGGAGAAGGGGATGACAGAGGATGAGACGGTTGGATGGCATCACCGACTTAATGGACATGGGTTTGGGTGGACTCCGGGAGCTGGTGATGGACAGGGAGGCCTGGCATGCTGTGGTTCGTGGGGTTGCAAAAAGACAGACACGACTGAGCAACTGAACTGAACTGAACTTCCAGTAAAATTGGATAAACTTTTTTGGAAATTTACTTTTCCCTCTTAAATCATGCCCCATCCACCTTCTAACCATAAAACTGAGCCATGAGGAACTCAACAGCAGGTGATTATAGAACAGAGAGGTCACTGATGTAGATGGTGGCTCAGCGGTAAAGAATCTTCCTGCCAGTGCAGGAGACGCGAGAGACGTGGGTTTGATCCCTGGGTTGAGACGATCCCTTGGAGTAGGGAATGGCTACCCACCCCAGTATTCTTTTTTTTGTAACTTAGTTTCTTTATTTTAATTGCCACTCCAGTATTCTTACCTGGAAAATCCCACGGACAGAGGAGCCTGGGAGGCTACAGACCATGGGGTTGCAAAGAGTCCGACATGACAGCACACAGCACGCAGGAGGTCACTGCTGAGCTTTTAAACACAGAACAAATTCTCCTGATGCCTTTAGCAAGGAAGGGTCTAGAGAGTCAGGTGTGTGGAAGGAGAAGGGGTTCAAAATTCTATAATCTCCCTCCAACCTATCAAGAATCCATACTACCAACTCCACCAGAGTTTTCTCCAGAAGGTGGAAGGTTGCTGTTTCCTCTCTTAGGGCTGAGCCAGGAGGGCAGGTGTCCCAGAAGGAGGGTGTGAGATGAAGTCCATGGGAGAGCGAATGAGGGAGGGAGCACTTGCCTTTCCCACCTGTGGACTTGGCCAGAGGAAAAGAAATTGACGGAGGAGAAACGGGTGCTGAGTCACCTGTGCCCAGAGGGCCCCTCTCCAAACAGAAGGCCTAGCGCTGAGAGACAATGCTAGACAGTTTGAAAGGAGGCTGAAAGCGAAGCATCAGTTTCCTTTAGGGCAGCACCACACCAACTTGAAGAGGCCACATCGAGAATAAGAAGAGGTGGAATGTTATCGGTAGAAAACCCTAGCTCCCCAGCACCCGTCTCAATCCCTGTTTTGCCAGAAATCAGAGTGCTCTGCAAAGAGGTGCAGGCTGGCTGACCTGGGGTGGAACAGGGGGTTCTATGTGGCAGGAACCACCACGGCTGGAGACCAGACACATTCACAGCCAGATACCTGGAGGTGCACAGCATCAAAGAGAATCGGGGGAGGCTCAAGAATGGGGGAGAGAGCAACAGAGGCCAGCAGAAGGCCAGGCACAGAACCGAGCCACAGATCCACACCCAACCCAGCAAGTGCACACTCAGCAACTGGCCGACTGCCCAAGGGTGGACTGCGGTCAAAGGACCAACGAGAGGCCAAAGGCCACCCTAGAGACCCACGTGTCTTCTCAGAAATGCATAAGGGAGAGAGGAATTCTAAAAGCCTGATTGATTGCCCAAAAGCAACTAAAATATCCAAACCAAGTTTTTAAACTGGAAGAAATTGGCAAGTTTTACATCTAACCAGAATTTTCCCTCCATGCACTGCTATTTAGCTACCTCGAGGATGCTTAGAGAAGGTTCACTATGAAGATTAGAAAACTTACCTCCCAATGCAGGAGATATGAGACACGAGTTTGATCCCTGGGTCGGGAAGATCCCCTGGGGGCACAACAACAACCCACTCCAGTATTCTTACCTGGAGAATCCCATGGACAGAATAGCCTGGTGGGCTACCGTCCATAGGGTCACAAAGAGTTGGACACGACTGAAGCGGATAGCACACGTGCACACACAATTACTTTGAACGTCTAAGCAGAGCACGAATGAATCTGCACCCACAACACTTGAGCGTCTTGAGAGCTAGGACAGTTTCGTCATCATCTTTACATCCCCAGTGCAGAGTAGAATACTTAAAAGGTGTTTTAGAGTTCCATACTTGGGTCTTATATGAATAAATGCACTTCCTGACAATAAAACTATTAAAGGTGACTTGTGCAGCCTGGCCCAAAAGCTGGTCTTTAGAAATTAATCCTTTCATTTTTTAACCTTTTTATTCAAATATTTCATGGATTTTTGATATCGATATGTACATGATCTTGTGAAGAAGACAAAGGTGAACTGTTTCCAAATTTATTCAATACATCAGACATTTTCTTCAGCACTTACTGTATATCAGGTACACAGGTCTCACCTCAAGGACCTTACAGAGTTAAAGGAGAAAGGAAATATTATATGTGACCAACTACCAAACAAAGTAGAAAGTGACAGTTAGAACAAGGAAGATGAAGAAGTAGAGTCAAGAGAGGATCAAATGCATGTTTTACTATGAGCTTGGCTATTGTGGCATGAAGTGGGAGGAAGGGAGAGAGATGCTCTCCTTACTTGCTGATGGAATTACCTGATGGCATCAGGGTACCAGCCCACTCGACCAGGGTCAGTGGAGGTGGAGAATGAGAGCTCCCTTCGTTAGAAGGTAGTTTGAAAGAACACATCATTTCTCCAGAGAAGACATACGGATGGCTAACAAACACATGAAAAGATGCTCAATATCACTCATTATCAGAGAAATGCAAATCAAGACCACAGTGAGGTACCATTTCACACCAGTCAGAATGGCTGTAATCCCAAAGTCTACAAGCAATAAATGCTGGAGAGGGTGTGGAGAAAAGGGAACCCTCTTACACTGTTGGTGGGAATGCAAACTAGTACAGCCACTATGGAGAACAGTGTGGAGATTCCTTAAAAAAACTGCAAATAGAACTGCCTTATGACCCAGCAATCCCACTGCTGGGCATACACACTGAGGAAACCAGAATTGAAAGAGACACGTGTGCCCCAATGTTCATTGCAGCACTGTTTATAATAGCCAGGACATGGCAGCAACCTAGATGTCCATCAGCAGATGAATGGATAAGAAAGCTGTGGTACATATACTCAATGGAATATTACTCAGCCATTAAAAAGAATACATTTGAATCAGTTCTAATGAGGTGGATGAAACTGGAGCCGATTATACGGAGTGAAGTAAGCCAGAAAGAAAAATACCAATACAGTATACTAACACATATATATGGAATTTAGAAAGATGTTAATGATAACCCTGTATGTGAGATAGCAAAAGAGACACAGATGTATAGAATAGACTTTTGGACTCTGTGGGAGAGGGAGAGGGTGGGATGATTTGGGAGAATGGCATTGAAACATGTATACTATCATGTAAGAAATGAATTGTCAGTCTAGGTTCGATACAGGATATAGGATGCTTGGGGCTGGTGTACTGGGATTACCCAGAGAGATGATATGGAGAGGGAGGTAAGAGGGGGGGTTCAGGATTGGGAACTCATGAACACTCGGGGCGGATTCATGTCAATGTATGGCAAAACCAATATAGTATTGTAAAGTAAAATAAAGTAAAATTTAAAAAAATAAAGACAGGTTTAGGGATGGACATCATATGAAACTAAAGACTGAAGGTAGTTTTAGCATGCCCTTCAACAATGTACAAGGGGCTCTCCCCGATATTAGGAAAAAAGGCTGATCAAAAACTGTGCCACAACCAATCAAATGTTTAGATTTAGACTGCTACATATTTAAGTTATTTTCACAATCATAAGAATAGGAAGTCTGGGTCTAAGAAATCTGAGAGTCAGAGCATCATGTTCCCTTTGTGGGTAAGAATGTTGGTTTTGAATGCTTTGCCTTTAAATGCACTTTAAAATAGCTCTTGAATAGTCATTAAACTGCCATACTCCTGCATCGGGGACAGGTAGAAACAGTGAGGATAAAGAAGGAAATACAGTCTTAAAAGCTGAGCTCATAATCGTAAATTCAAGCCCACGGGACATGTTTCTAATATGCACAAGCGTGCTTTCTCTCTGCTCATCCACGGAGGTGGAAATTCAGGTTGGCTACAAATAAAAAATCTACTTAGTGACTTTCTCTCATGTGTCACAACTTCTTGACAACAGGACCACCGTTATATAAATCCCAGGGGTGACAAGTACCTCTGTCCTGTGTCTGCACTGAGCTGAAGGCATATTTTTCCTACCACACTGCCTCATTGCATTCTAATTGTTAACACAACTGTCTATCATCCCACGCTACGGCTCAGGTCTGATCAGTGTCTGTGTCCCCAGCATCTAGCCAAAGTGTTGGCATTTTTTTTAATCAATAAAGGAATCTGTTGCCAAGTCTTTTCATTTGGCTTAACCTTTAGACTCCAGAGAGACATAAGAAGATACAAACTACCCAGCCTCTCTATCATATACAGCTTAATTCTTAGCCTACTGAAAATTCACAAAGAGTGGACCTAGAAAGAACTGAGAGTTACAAAAAGCCATTGCTTCGGTAAAAAAACTGTTGCATGAGTATAGTGTAGTGTGTTGTGTATGCAACACTTGTAGGTTGCATGTATATGCCTTGCACAATGAGTCCCAGGGTCAGTGCACGCTGACCAGTGTATCACACTGCACACTGGAGAAGCTGGCTTTCATTCTGTATTAACCTCTGCTAACATACCCAAGGAGAGGATTGGGGCAGGAGGAAAATAATCAGGACTAGAAGGATTTCTTTCTTGTTCTTTGCTCTTGGAAAACTGCTTAAAAAGGGGAAGAGCTTGGACACATGCACTGTGTGAAGGAAAGGTTGGGTCAGGGATGCAGCCTTCTCAGCATGGTTAGCAAGAGAAATGGAGATTGCTTCTCATGTGAGTTAATTTTAATTACCAAACTATCATGTTTGAAGAGACCTTCTTTTTTCTTATTTCACAGATATACTAGTTTCATCTGTTTGCATTTTAGTACTACACGGCTGAAGAAAGATGAATCATCTTTGGGTGAGAAGTTGTAAAGCTGGTATTTCTACTGAAATGGTTCATATAGCACAGTTATAAAAATAGCACAGCTTTTAGAATTTATCCAAATGTCATTGCTAATCTGTCTCAAAGTCACAGACACAATCTACTCCTTCTCTACAAGTCAAGAGATACAAATCCACAAATATGTCTTTAGACTAAAACCCTTATAAATCCAATGAGATGGTGTTACCATTTCTCGTTTGACTTTCTAATAAAGAAAACAGCTCGATTTCTTCACTTCAATGTCCATCTTTCATCATCTTTTTTCCTGAATAAATGTTATCTCTTGCCATTGCTAGCTTTCTTTATCTTCTTACTATAAAGGCAAAGTTAAATTTTTTTTTTCCCAAAAGGTGTTTGACATTATTAGCCATTAGGGAACTGCAAATTAAAAGCACAATGAAGTATCACTGCATATCTCTTAGAATGACTAAAATAAAAAATAATGATAATATTAAATGCTAGTGAGGGCAGGGAGAATTTGACCTTTGATACACTGCTGGTATGAGTGTGAAAGGGTGCAGCCACTCTGGACAGTTGTTTAACTGTTTCTAAAACCAAATAGTCATTTCCCACATGATCCAGAAATTGTACTTTTGAGCCCTTATCCCAGAGAAATGAGATCTTATATTAATATAAAACCTGCATATGAATGTCTTACTAGCTTTAAATGTAAAATCCCAAAGTCAGAAACAACTTATCAGTCCTTCAACAGGTGATGGTTAAACAAACTCTGATATATTTATACCATGGAATACTACTCAAACTATGGATATAAGCAATAATTCTGATGGACTTAAGGGCATTATAGATTGTTGGACCATAAAGAAGGCAGAGTGCCAAAGAATTGATGCTTTCAAACTGGAGTGCTGGAGAAGACTCTTGAGAGTCCCTCGGACAGCAAGGAGACCAAACCAGTCAATCCTAAAGGAAATCAACCCTGATACTCATTGGAAGGACTGATGCTAAAGCTGAAGCATCTATACTTTGACCACCTGATGCAAAAAACTGACTCACTGGAAAAACAAACAAACAAATCCTGATGCTGGGAAAGACTGAAAGCAGCAGGAGGAGAGTGCGACAGAAGGTGAGATGGTTGGATGGCATCACTGATTCAATGGACACTAACTTGGGCAAACTCTGGGAGATGGGGAGGGACAGGAAGGCCTGGCGTGCTGCAGCCCATGGGGTCACAAAGAGTCAGACATGATGTAGTGACTGAACAACAACAGGGCATTATGCTTAGTGAAAAATGCCAATCTCTAAAGGTTAAAAAACTAGAATCATGGCATCCAGTTCCATCACTTCATGGCAAATAAAGGAGAAAAAGTGGAAGCAGTGATAGATTTTACTTTATTGGGCTCCCAAACCATTGCAGATGGTAACTGCAGCCATGAATTAAAAGATCTTGCTCCTTGGAAGGAAAGCTATGACAAACCTAGACAGTATACTAAAAAGTAAACAGATCACTTTGCTGACAAAGGTCTGTATAGTCAAAACTACGGTTTTTCCAGTAGTCATGTAGGGATGTGAGAGTTGGATCATAAAGAAGGCTGAGCGCTGAAGAACTGATGCTTTCTAATTGTGGTGCTTGAGAAAACTCTTAAGAGTCCCTCAGACTGCAAGGAGAGCAAACCAGTCAATTCCAAAGGAAATCAACCCTGAACATTCACTGGAAAGGAAAGACAGATGCTAAAGCTGAAGCTCCAATACTTTGACCACCTGATACAAAGAGCTGACTCACTGAAAAAGACTCTGATGCTGGGAAAGACTGAGGGCAGGAGGAGAAGGGGGCAATAGAGGATGAGGTTGTTAGATAGCATCACTGACTTACTGGACATGAATCTGAGCAAACTCCAGGAGATAGTAAAGGACAGGGGAGCCTGGTGTGCTATGGTCCATTAGGGTCACAAAGAGTTGGGCATGACTTGGCAATTCAACAACGACAACAAAAAGGTTAAATACCATATAGTTTCATTCTATGCATATTCTCCAGTTCACAAAATCATACAGGTGGCAAAGAGAGTAGTGGTCGCTAGGGACAGGGACGAGGGTGGTGGAATGGGTGTCACTTCACAGGGGTTGCACGAGGGATTTCCTTTGTGGTAATGGAACAGTTCCGTATCCTGACTCTGATAGTGGTTACATAAACCTACACGTGGATAAAAACTGGGGACAGCTACAGAGGACCCTGGTGGGCTGCAGTCCATGGAGTCACAAAGAGTTGGACACGACTGAGTGACTAACACACACACACGCACGCACACACACACACACGAGTGAAGGAAAAGAGATGAAACCTGAATCAGGTCTGTAGTCTAGTTAACAGTATTGTACCAATGTCGATATCCTGGTTTTGACATTATATGAGAGTCATACAAAATGTCACCATTAAGGAAAAGCTGTGTGAACAGTTCAAAGAATCCTATGCAGTTCCGCAGTTCCCTGTGAGTTTATAATCATTTCAGAAATATGTATTTCCTCTCATGTTTCATGTATCAATTGCTTGTCACATTTAATCCTAAATTTGGCGGATGAACTGAAAGGGCAGGGGGATAAAACATGGAGAGGCTCTTCATCACTGTTTCTAAGAGAGTCAGAAAACAAAAGTATTTGGTGTTCTGCCAGCTAGTAATGACTGTCTTGTAGAAGCAGAAGTGCCTATAAAAATGGCGGTGGGGTCACATTCTATCATCTCTTTCCTCAGAAAATTTCATGGCTCTTTCACTTACAAAATTAAGCCAGACTCTTCATCCTGACATTAAAGACCTCCTCTTGTATGACCCCAACTTAACTTTCTAGCTCTGTCTTCCTTTATTCCCTTGTGAGCACACATTGCTTCAGTCCGTTCTCTGTACCGCAGCCTGACTGCCTTTAAAACTCAAATGCACCTTCCCACGGCACTTAGCTTATGGACTCAAACCTTTGTGCTGGCTGTCAAGACTTTCGGAAGCTGGCCCCCGCCTCCCTCCCCAGCCCGTTTTGTTTACCACTCTTTGCTTCAGTCTCTTTGCCCAGTCACCAGCCCTTGCTCACAACCTCATCCTCACCATGGTCCTTCCCCCCACAGAGCCTTGGGCATGCTGTCTTCTTTGCTTGAGTCTCTTTCTTTCCCAGCTAATCTTCCACTTCTCTCACAAATCTCACTCCATCAGCAACCCCTTAGAAAAAAACCTCCCCAGCTTTCCAGTTTAGGTCAGGTCATTCTGACAAATGTCCTTGTAGGACTGCATTGCTCTCTTTTAAAACCTGTATCCCTGACTATAATAATTTTGTTGTTGTTTAGTCGCTAAGGTGTCAAACTATTTGTGACCCCATGGACTGTAGCCCGCCAGGCTTCTCTGCCCATGGGATTTTCCAGGCATCAATACTGGAGTGGGTTGCCATTTCCTTCTCCAGGGGATCTTCCTAACCCAAGGACTGAACCGATGTCTCCTGCTTGGCAGATGGAATCTTAACTGCTGAGACGATATATCCATTCACTTGGTTATTTGACCAAAAGCTGCCTTTCCCATTTCCTGGAAGCTCCATGAGAATACAGAAAGTATCTATTTTGTTCTTTTGCTCACAAGTGTTCCCTCCCTAATACACTGACTTGAACACAGAAGTATTCAGTACTTATTTTTGAAGTGACCAAATGAATCAAACTGGAATAATTATTCTCCAATCATATTCTTCAGGTTTCCTGCCCCTAAGCTTTTGAAATACAAAACAACAGTACCAACATGGCTCTAAGAGCAAACACTTTTTCTTTTGACCATTTATTATTATTAATAGTTTTTTTTTTTTTGTAGGAAGCAAAATGGTTCTAAAATTGTTAGATTCAACTTGCTTTTTCACTTTCCCCATCCCTTGTTCAGTAAGTTATAATGAAGAAAAATGTATATAGGTAGCATTATTATTTTTCTGCCTTTATGCAGAGTTAAACTTTTTATAGAATGCAGCATTAAACGGGGTGTGAGACAGTTAATTTGAGAGAGGTGTTGGATGGATCAACGGTTGTGCATAACATGGGTTGAACAAAACACTTGAGGACAAGGGGAATGTTGTTAAAGACCTTGTCACTGTTGACAAAAGGAAACTGCAAAAAACATTTGTATGAATCCCCACAGAACTTAAGCAACCAGTAATTGGTTGTGAATTTTCAATGCTTAACAAAAGAAAACAAAGGTCAACTGGATTTCCAAAGGGAGACCTTTCCTTTTCATGCTCCCGAAGCCAATTTGTAAGTTTCCATTCTGCACTGATGGGCCCAGTTCCACCATGAAGCCAGTGTCCCTGTTTCTTGTCCCACTATATATACCAGTATAGACATTCCAGGGCCCTCCACATGTGGGTAGAGAATGGCTGGGAATTTCTGTGCCCCAAAACACTGGAAATCAATGCAATTTAATTAAGTTCTTTAAATATTTTTGATTGTCTATTATGTGCTGGATTTCGTATGAGGTACTAGAGATTCAAAGGTGAAGAAGATATCCTTCTTGCTGTGAAAGAGCTCACAGCTTGGTGGAATAGGTGGAAATAGACAAACAGCATTCGTAGGTAAGTCAGACTATGAAGACAGAGCTTTAAAATGAAGTTCTGGGCGTGTACGAGAGAGAGACAGAGGGGTGTGTTATCATTGTGGGGCTTCTGGGGGTGGGTGGGACCTAGGCTGGGTTTGGAGCACCATGGCTGTTTTCCCAGCACCCATCTACCTCATTGCTCCCTTAATGGGTGACAATGGTTCTTGTGGTATACTAAAATCAAAGAAGAAAGAGATGTCTAACAACATGTGAATTAAAAAAAATTAAAAGAACACAGATATAAAGTTATAATTTTTATACATTTGATTTCCTTCTCATTGCAAAATCTACAGACTAGTATTCAGATTCCCAAGTAACTAAACTGAAAGCAAACTATATCTGTAAGATGATACGGAAGAAAACAAGAAAAAAGAGCCATGGTACCTGGATGCTGGTCAGAGTCGTGTACTGGTAAGCCTTGACCACCAGATAGTTTGCTTCCAAGTCTATCAGTCCCAGGATCATGTATTTCCACCATCTTCGTCGTAAAATTGCCAGGAGGTTTTCTTCTCCTGCATTACAAAATTGAAAAGAAATGGATTACATTCTGAACACACTGAGAAACTATATTTAGAGGATGGTTGGATGGCATCACCGACTCAATGGACGTGAGTTTGAGCAAACTCTGGGAGATGGTGAAGGACAGGGAAGCCCGGCATGCTGCAGTCCATGGGGTCGCAAAGAGTTGGACACAACTTAGCGACTGAGCAACAAAAAAAGCAATATAGTAGTATATATATATATATATATATTTTACCATACCTTATCAAACGTTTAATTAAACAAATACATGAGCGTGTCATAGAATGACGTTTTTACTTAGTTTACTAGACTTTATGGTAGACTTCAGCCCTTCAAATTAGTGCCTATCCCAGAACAAGACAGGTTTTTAGTTCATGATGTGAACTAATTTTCTCATGAACATTTGAAAAAAAATTAGGTGAAGTAAAATGAAAAGGAAAAGTGTTCAGAAAGGCTGCATAAACATGTGAAATCCAAATCATCCTAAATGTCTGGATTGTGGTAAACTAGACAAAAACAGAAAGAGGTGGTCAAGTGGAGAAAAGCCTGTGCTCTGCTGCAAATCTGTAGTCAGGCTCCAGGATGCTACGAGGAGGGCTTGCTCAGCTCTGAACCTAACATTCAGGTGGTGTGTGGGTGATGGGAAGACAGAGGAAGCTGGGGGTCACTCATGGACGAAAAGAGTGCCATGGCCCTTGGCTTCAATACTGCCGGCAACTGCAGTCTTCACATCTTGCTTAAGCAGCTGGCGTCAAAACAGACTTTGAGCTGCTTAGTTCATCATCCTTATTCCTACATATATCAGGCCTGAAACATCACTTTTCTTAAAGTAGGGCAACATGTTATTAATAATTATAGCTTTCTGGGGCCAAATTGTGAGGTATTCTTAGAAGATGTGGAATATGCAAAAACCCTGAGTGAATGGCAGTTCCTTGATATCAAAGAAACAATCTGAATATTTGGCCCACAGTATGCTTTCTCTTTGACTTCTTTGGTGGATTAGTGGTAGAAAATCTGCCTGGCAGTGCAGGAGACGCGGGTTCAATCTCTGGATTGGGAACATGCCCTGCAGAAGGAAATGATAACCTGCTCCTATATTCTTACCTGGGACAGAGGAGCCTGGCAGGCTACAGTCCATGAGGTAGCAAAAGAGTTGGACCTGACTTAGCTACTCAACAACAACAACATGCTTCTCTTGCTTTTCCATGTGTGAACGCCCCTACATGGACTGTTCTTATGCCAGCCTTCAAATGAAGAAGCAGCCTAGACTCTATCACCAGGAAGCCTTCCTAGATCTCTCACTTTGATCTTCCAAGACTCAGTTGGGTTTCCTTGCTATGGGTTCCTTTAACAGTCTTTCTTATGCCACTGATACAGTATTATCTCCCTGTATGATAATGGTCTGTTTTCTTGACTCTGTTACTCACTAGATTATTAATAATTTGAAGACAGTAGCAGTGTCTCGGTCACCACTCTAAGACCCAACCATGCATGGTGAGTAGTCAATAAATAATACAGTATCTATGAACACATTTCACGTTCAATAATCTCAGCAATGTTAAATAACATTGAAATTGAGATTTTTAATTTTTAAAATATGTATATTATAAATATTCATGCTCCAGACAATGAAAATTGTTTTCCAGTTAAAATGTAGACAACAGCTGACATATATTAATTTGGTGACCATTTTAAACATTCATACTCCATAGATAGGACATAAAAAGGTCAATGGCATATTGAACCACAAAGCTGCAATTTTAAGGTCACAAGTCATTGTCCCAGATAATTTATACGATGAACAGAGAATTGCTAAACTCAGAGCACACCAGCCACATTTCAATATGTGACATTGAAAATCTAGGTCACGGCGCTGTTTGTTTCACCAATCAATACATATTCAAAGTGATAAAGATTCAAAGGGATGATTCGTTTCTTGCTGTTCTGTTGAAGAAGTTTGCAAGTAAAACACTAAACAAATGCTCCCAATTGTTTCATCTGAGCACCTGAAAATGTACAACATGCTTGCTTAGCAAAATTATCCAGGAAGTCAAGAAAGCACTTTTTATTTTTGGCTGAGCAAAAAATGCAACCCTTAAAAGGACTGCTTAGGGATTTATCTACATGACTGTCATTAACACTGATGAACGATAGGTCATTAAAATTCTTTCTAGAATAATGAAGATATATTCTTAAGAGCCTTTGTGCCAAAGTGCTTTCTAAACCTCATGAAACGGGGCCATCCATAAAAACACTAGCACAATTGTTAGTATGTTAACATTTTGAAGAAAAAAGAATTAAAAAAAATTACCTAGGAGGAGTAACATAATCGATGGGTGGAAACTTTAGAATTATAATTTGGCATTTAAATGGGTTCTGTTATTATTTTATTATCAGTATGTTCAAATATAAATAAAAAGCACAGAGAAGAATACGATAAGGTAATCTTCAACTTGATTTAATCAGTGTGATTGTTGCCATGTTTGTTTCAGAATTTTTTTTTTTTGAGAAAGGAAATGCTGAAATGATGAAACTGAAATCCCCTTTGTGCTCCTGCCAGATTCTATTCCCTTCCCTCCTTTCCTAAATTTCCATCTTGATATTGTTGCATATCCTTCACATTCATGTTTCCATATACATCTTCCACACGTGCATGCATTTGTTAAATAATCTTATGTGTTTAGTTTTGGCTGTGCTGGGTCTTCGTTGCTGGTCAGACTTTCCTCTAGCTGCAGGGAGTAGGTGCCACTCTCCACTTGTGGCGCGTGGGCTTCTCACTGTGGCGGCTTCTCCAGTTGTGGCTCCCGGGCTTCAGAGAACAGGCTTAGCTGCTCCACTGCGTGTGGGATCTTCCTGGACCAGGGAACCAACCTGTGTCTCCTGCATTGAGAGTTGGATTCCTTACTGTTGGGCCTCCGGGAAAGCCCTGCATATGTATGTACTTAAGTGAAAGTTTATTGTATGTACTCTACATGTCATCCTTCTAGGGTTCTTTAAACCCAACGTTTTTCTAGAAATATATCCCTATCTTATAAGTAGAGAATAAATGTAATATCTTTCAAATATATATATAATCATATATATCATATATAATATATATGACATATATAAATCATATGTAATAATAATAGATATATACTCATATTTTATAAATATGCCACAATTTATCCAGTTTCCCACTGATAGACACCTAAGTTGCTTCCAATTTTTCTCTAAAGAACATCCTTGTACATATGTATCTCTATAATTGGCTTAAGAGTTTAATTTTGTTTTCATTCTCTTTTTAAAGAAATGTGGAGTATGCAAGTGTTCACAAATGTGAAAACACAGTTAAAGGTACCCTCCTAATTAAGTAATGTAGCATTCTGGCAACAATAATTATGGCAATAATTAAGAATAGACAGAGAAATTATTAAACAGTCTTGGTCATGTAAGTCGTACCTTATTTCACTAAGCATCAACAGAATGATTGATGTTTTTTTTCATTTTTATAACAAATACTTATATGATACTATGTATCAGCCAGTGTCTATGTGCTTTACAAATATTTACTTAATCCTTATAATAACCTTTAGGTTAGGTAGGTATTTCTATTACAGATGACAAATCTGGGACCTGGAGGAGTTAAGTCATTTGCCAGAAAATTCACACAGATGAACCAGAATTTGAACTCATGACAACCTGGCATTAGGTTTTATACTCATTGGTATTGCACTATTTTGCCTCACTGGTCTGTAATTATGGCACTGTTCCCAGGAGTCATTCATTTCTCATTAAAGGAACTATCATGACTTTATCCAAACTCTCCTGCAGGGTGACCCGTGGCCAACTCCAGGGAAGTGCCCATCACCTTGAAGCCGACGTGCATGGCGCCCCCTGACGTTGCCGGTGCCCAGCGGCCCAGCCCTGGGTCCACCCCTGAAGCTGCTTTGGGATGTACATGTGTCCCATCACCATCAGTTCAGTACCAAAATGTTGATGCCTCCCTGTCTAAATGCACGACAGTTTCCCTTGTGAAATGTAAAATAAGGCTTTAAATCAAATTGATGACTTAACAAAGTCTAACGATAAAAATTACTGCTACGTGCTGTCCTGCTAGTTGAAGCCTCGGGCATAATAACAATGGTGGCGCATTGAGTAGGGAGAGTGTGGCAGTGGTTCAGAAATGCTGAATGAAGGAAGAGGAAACCATGTGCAAAGAACTGCCACATTCACAGCAGCGACTGGAAAACAGAAGGGTCTTGATTCATAGGACTCTTGCTCACCCCCAGTGGTGGTCTGAGCAGAGAATAAAAGGACTGCGAGACAGCACCCGAGGTGAATTCAGCAAAGGGAACAAGAAGCTTCATTATTCTCGGGGCTGCACTTTCATTAAGGGCTTTCATGGGTGGTGTGATCCAGCAAGGTGTTTTTCTGCAAGAACAGAACTCAGCACTCACTGCACAGAGGGTCCACAGCAAGAGTGAAGCCCCTGCACAGGGGGAGAGACCCCTGCTTGAATGAACCCCTCCTTGGCTCCCGGCTTGAAGCCATAATGCCGTCTTCCTTTACCAGAACTCCAAGGGACGAGGTTAAATATTCATGAGTGAATTTGAAAAAAAGGAACGACTGACGATGGACGTTTTAATTACTCACCTTTAAAAGCTGAAATTTAGTATTATGATGTAGAATTCAAAACCATTCTCTTTCCTCAGAAAAGTGAACCAAGTAAATGTGCTAATAATAAGGAAATGGAAATGGTTCACAAAAGGAACTGTAACCAATTGCCCCTTATATTGTGAATCCGAGGGTAGGGATAGACTATAAAAAAGACAAATAATGAATATTTAAAATTGTTTTGTATAGTTTCATTCATTCTTACCATTAGAGCCAGAGAGTGAGATTAAGAAGAGCATAGAAGGCCATCCTTTACTGTTTTAGCTTAATAGCAAACAGACCTTGGTTTGGCCTCTGATGTACATTAGTAGTATAAGTTGGTTAGTGGCTCTGAACCTTAATTCCTCTATTGTAAAATGGGGACTGTCACAAAAATTTAATAGGGCGCTGTAGATTAGAAGCAGTGTGAATGTCATATTTAAGCTAATATCTAATGCCAGGTATGTGCACAAGATGAGCTAGCAAGTAATGGGGTCCTGGAGTCCCTGAATCCTTGACCAGTCATACACCACACACGTGCTCAGCAAGTGTGATGGAGACTGCATGGAGGAAGCCCAGGAAACTGAACTCTCTTCACATCTCATTAAGGCTTTGGCCGCACATCCTCTGTCTCTTACTCTTGTGATTGTGATGGATCACACGGCAGCCAGCATGTGATGCTTGTTTGTCCAGACTAGAGGCAGGCTAAGGGCTGCGTCCTTGACCTTGATGCCTCTCCCCCAGGCCAGATCCTCGTCGTGGCCCTCTGGATCTCACTACTTGATCTGGGAATGGAGGCCGTGTGAACATACCCTCCCTTGAACTAGACCTGACTTTGTTTCCTGCGACGATAGTCCGCCTTTCCGGGGGGCGGGGGGGAGGGTCTCTCAGGAGGTGTTTCCAAGGTGTTCCAAGGTGACCACATTGTCTGCCCATGACAAGCAAAACACAGAAGAGGAAACCACACAAAAGGGTTCAAAGAAAGCCGAGAGGAGAAGAGACACGGCCTCAGTTCCCACTTAATTCTTTCCACATCCCTCTCACTCAAGCTCCCACTTAGTCTGCATGTCCCAGGCTAAACGCTCCCTCCCATGTGAAGCTTCCCCAGGTTCTCTGCTCCCCCCTCAGCACTTATTTCTCTTTTTCACATATCCTCAACTATGCCTAGCAGAGTGATTTAGACAAATTATTACTCAATGTAAGACCTTGTTATCAAGGTAAGATATCTGAATAACACCCTTAAAATCTACTCAGTCATCTGACTGTTTTTCAGAAATGCCTAACAAAGGTTTGGGAAAATATCTAAAAGCAACTAAAAATGAAACATAATCACATAAGGTTCTGGTGGCCGTGAATTTAAAAGTCACACGTGTGTAAAAATGACTGTATACAGGATAGGTTTTTTACCAGTAAGTTTACTTTATTTTTTTCAAAGTTACCTTTTTGCATTAATGAGTAAAACAAAGTATTCTAGCTCTAGTTACAAAGGCTTTCTGATGCAAAAACATGTACACATGGTGATATGAAAATCTCACCTTCTCAACATGTATCTTTCTATGTATGCTGCTGCTGCTGCTGCTAAGTCGCTTCAGTCGTGACTCTGTGTGACCCCATAGATGGCAGCCCACCAGGCTCCCCCGTCCCTGGGATTCTCCAGGCAAGAACACTGGAGTGGGTTGCCATTTCCTTCTCCAATGCAGGAAAGTGAAAAGTCAAAGTGAAGTTGCTCAGTCGTGTCCGACTCTTAGCGACACCATGGACTGCAGCCTACCAGGCTCCTCTGCCATGGGATTTTGCAGGCAAGAGTACTGGAGTGGGGTGCCATTGCCTTCTCCTACATATACATCCTTTGAAACAGAAAACATTCCTGTGTTCTTGATATGTCATAGGAGAAAAAACACAATTGCTAACATTTTCTTCTTCATGATAATATAAGGCAGTATGAGTGTGCCTTATATTGATAGTAAGCCTACTTAGATTTTACCATAAGGGCTATTACAACAAATGGGTAAACAAAGAGCTTTTCTGAAAGTTCGGGACATCTAAAAACACATGAAAAGTGCACACTGACGATTAAACTCTGTTGACTAAAATGTAGGTGTTACAAGTTGCTCTACCTCTTAAAGAAAATAATGTGTGAGATCCAAACAACTCCCCCAAAGTCCATTCAGAACTGAAAAACTAGATACACATTTAGAGCATCCATTTAACATGCTTAGAACACACTGTAAAGAATACAGCCACTTGCGTAGCTAAACACAGTCACTATTGATCACTGGAAGAGGAACCTGAAAATATTAAAGATGTTCAGTTGTTGTATGATCAAATACGAACCAATACTATTGTCCCATACTAGGGATATAGAAGGCTTTGGGTCACGCCTAGTGACTAGAGCCTCAGATCTAATGGGCTAGAGACTCTGCCAAATGGGCAGTCAATCATGCCTACATACTGGAGCTCCAATTAAAACCCAAACACAGAGGTTCCAGTGAGTTTCTATGATGGGCGAGATTTTGTCCATATCGTCACACACTGGTGCTGGATAAGTAACATGTCTTGTCTCCATTGGCAGAAGGTCACGGAAGCCCTGGACTTGGTACTTCTTTAGGACTCTGTCCTTGGTTGATTCTAAATTGTATCCTTTTCCTGCAATAACCATAACCATGAATGTAATAGCCTTCCGGGAGTTCTGTGAGGCTTAGTGAGTTTCTGAAACTGGCAGTGGTTGGGGGACCACAGTTCCATCTGTGAACTTGCAATTGGCCTCAGGCGTGAGGGTGTTCTTGTGTGGACTCTAAACTTTCCCGTTTGGACTAAACTCTCACACTGGTGTGAGGTAAGTGTAGTGTTGAGGCCGTGCCCCTAAAACTTTGCACTAGGTTTTCCTTAAACACAACTAAAGTTGTCCCTCACTTCCTCAAGAACTCGAGTACAGTATTTGGCACTTCTCAACAAAACCAGAACCCAGAAGAACCCTACAGGTATGAATTCAAATTAAAATGAGTGTCCTTTCCAGGCAATTTTAAACAACGTATGTGATTAGTTGTGGTCTTGAAAAAGTATTACAACTTTGCACTTTCAACCTACATTTTCCATCATCATAAAGATATCACTTACAATGGGAAATACTGTTCATCAGCTCAAAATGGTTAATGATAGGTTGGCTGTGTGTATGGGGGTGGAGGGGAGGTAGTGGATGCTTTGATTTGAAATTATTTAAAGCAGTCATAATGCAATGATGGACTAATATAAATCTATTTTCCTGTGGCAAGTCTGCAGAGAGGAAAATGTGTTTGTCCTTTTTAATGACAAGACTATTTTCCTTCTCTTCATCCCATTTTGTGAAAAGTGACCCTATTTGCCTTCTGAAGGTTTCCCGTAATTGGCTCTGATGCCTCCCGACATTAGCAGATGAATCTGTCAGCTCTGTGAATTTTGTTTTGAAGAAAGAGCTGTGTAGTGGCTAATGACACACGATGTGAGGGGGAGAGGCCAGAGCAGCCTTGCCTCGGGACTCCTGCCACTTGCTGAGCGTATTCGAAAGACAGCATGACAGAAGGTGCCAGGCTGAACTCTTGAGAGCTGACCTTGAGCTCTGACATGACAGCATCTGTCATGGTGGACACATAGGTTAGACCCAACATGGGAAATCAGCAAGAGGAGCATCAGTGGGCCAGAAGCCTGGCTAAGCAGAAAGCTGGCGGCCTCCCCTTTCCTGTCCGGCTCCCATCTCCCATCCCAAATGTCAAGCACAGATCTACCAAGGCCACTTCTGCTACCTGACATTTATTTTTCATTGAAAACCATTTGTCAGGACAAGGCCAGAGGCACCATATACTTACTGTCTCATTTAACTGCCATGCTCTATTCTAGGTTAAAAGCGTGGCATCAGAGACCTGTGTTAAAGGACTGACTCTGTCACTTAACAGGCTGTGTCACCTTGAGAAAGTTTACTCATTTACAAAATGGGAAGAACACTACTTAGTTGAAAGTGTTGCTGTACCAATTAAATGAGAAAATGTATGTAACGTTTCTGGCTTCCAGTAAATACTCGGTGAATGACAGTTTTGCTATTAACAGCCTTATGAAGAAGCTATTTTTCAGATCATGAAATCGGGTTTTGAAGAAGTTTAAGCAATTTGTCCAAAGTCTGTCCTGATTTTTACAGCAAAGCATTCACTATTCTAAGAAAGATGTTTTTTTTATAAGGTGTGTTTAATGCAACAAATCAGAAATGTTTTTTATTTATATAATCTTTCTGAAATTAAGTTCAGTAAAAACAGGCAGTGTCTTCTGAGCAATGCAATAATGGTATGCAACGTATACTTTAAAAATCATAGAATACACATACATATATTTTGAAATATATTTCCATCTGAAAATATTGAAGAATATATTCGTGGAATTAAAGAATTTCCACTCTACTAACCTAATGGAAATGAGCACTATAGCACCCAGATTATCATCTTAAAAGTTTCCACCAAAAGAAATAATAATCTTGGAGAAATGATCGATTGCAGATCTGGGTCAGGAAATGTAATACAAGTCAAACCTGGAACATTCCTTACACGAAAGAGCAAGGAAGCAATAAAAATTACTTGAGTTGTGTCAGAAGGACTCAGAGGCCAACTTGAAATGCCTTTCATATAAAAATAATGGAAATGGATTGAAATGCATCAGATACATTTAAATCCATGAGTTCATAAAGAATCCAAAAGCAACAACAATAACAAGAATCACAACCAAACAAATTTAAAAACTAACTGGCCACTAATGGAAGATAGTCGTAAACCAACTCATTATTTTGAAGATTGGTAAAGGAAAAGAATCAAGTTTTCTGCTCAAGGATTCTTATATGAACAATGCCACTAGGTAGCTAATATTTAGTAGATGAAGGGAGATTGTTCTTTATGGTATTACTCTAGCTAATGAAAAGGAAATAAGAGAATTAGAATGCCATTATTTTTGTACTCTCTTATGAACTAATGGATATATGCCTTGAAGGTTAAGCTACTGGCATTTTAAAGAAAGAGGCTGCTGCTGCTGCTGCCAAGTCACTTCAGTCGTGTCCGACTCTCTGTGACCCCAGAGATGGCAGCCCACCAGGCTCCCCCGTCCCAGGGACTCTCCAGGCAAGAACACTGGAGTGGGTTGCCATTTCCCTCTCCAATGCATGAAAGTGAAAAATGAAAGTGAAGTCGCTCAGTTGTGCCTGACTGTTTGCAACCCCATGGACTGCAGCCTACCAGGCTCCCCCGTCCATGGGATTTTCCAGGCAAGAGGACTGGAGTGGGGTGCCATTGCCTTCTCCAAAGAAAGAGGCAGTGAATGTTTTATGTACTTCCAGATAGAGGAACAAAACACTACCTATGGGAAAAAAAAGAAAGAAACCAAACCTGATCAAGTCTCAGGATTTAACTATACCAATTTCTCAAATATAGAGGTCACAAAAGTATGTGTTGACACTGATATATTTAAAATGGATAACCAGCAAGGGCCTACTGTGTGTACATGGAACTCTGCTCAGTGTTATGCAGCAGCCTGGATGGGAAGGGAGTTTGGATACATGGATATGTCAGCTGAATCCCTTTACTGTTCACCTGAAACTATCACAACATTGTCAATCAGCTGTACCCCAATACAAAACAAAAAGTTAAAAACATGTGTTGAATTGCTCTAAGCTAAGCTAAGTCGCTTCAGTCGTGTCTGACTCTGTGTGACCCCATAGACGGCAGCCCACCAGGCTCCCCTGTCCCTGGGATTCTCCTGGCAAGAACACTTGGAGTGGGCTGCCATTTCCTTCCTTCTCTAATGCATGAAAATGAAAAGTGAAAGTGAAGTCACTCAGTCATGTCAGACTCTTAGCGACCCCATGGACTGCAGCCTACCAGGCTCCTCTGTCCTGAATTGCACTAGAAAGATTCAATTAGCAAAAGTCCATATTGAAGGTGGGAGGAGAAGGGGATGACAGAGGATGAGATGGTTGGATGGCATCACCAACTCAATGGACATGAGTTGAGTGAACTCCGGGAGTTGGTGATGGACAAGGAGGGCTGGCGTGCTGCAGTCCATGGGGTCACAAAGAGTCGGACACGACTGAGCAAATGGAACTGAACCGATACTGCGGCATACACTGTAGGAGAGTTTCCTCAGTTTGGCTTGGAGGATGGCAGGGACAGCAGCAACTGAGAATGTGTCGCAAATGCAGATTCTCAGGCCAACCAGAGACTCAGAATCAGCATTCGATCAATTGCCCAGGCAATTTGTATGCATCGTAGTTTGAGAAGCAGTGACTGTGTGGGCCACATGATTCTCAAACAAATAAATTGCAATTAAAATGAAGTCTGTAGGTTAAAAGAACTCAAGAAAAATATCAACCACATGCAATTTGCAGACCTTATTTGCATCCTGATGCAAACAAATTGTATATCTATCAGACCATTGGAAACGTGAACACTGACAGGATATTTGGAATTACTGTTAATTTTAAATGTGATCATGATATCATGCTTATGTTATTTGTAAACTTTTATCTTTTGGAAACACACACTGAAATAGTTAGAGATGAACTGATATAGTATGTGAGATTTAATTTAAAATCATACAGGAAGTGGGAAGTGGCAGGAGTTAAGGATAAAATAAGCCTGACTATGAGTTGAAATTTGTTGAAGCTGATATACTAGCTCATAGGTGTTCATTATACTATTCTGTCTACTTTCCTATACGTTTGAAAATTTTCATAATAAGAAAGTTATAAAGAGAAGTTTCACTGTGAAGAGAGAGTTTAGCTGGTAGTCTAGCACTGGCTGAGTGTCTGATTATCAACGGTGTCTTTGTGCCTGCAGCCCTTTAAAACATGTTACTGGTGTAGTCATCGTCCCCTTACAGCGTCTTTGAGTTGCAAGTGGTATTATCCTCTTTGACAGTCAGAGAATGCAGAAGTTGGAATTCTGTTTCTTTCATGTCCTCATTTCAGTCTTGGAGGTCAGGAAGAACACTTCGTGACTCACCCAGCTGAGGTTCTGACAAGCACTTAATAGCTTGTAGCTAAGCTTGTTCATTTCCCTGCATTCTGTGTTTGTGGCAGTGATGCCCTTGTACTATTGGCCAAGATGTTCCCTGGCCTTGTTGCTTCCTTTACAGACAAAGTCTGTCTTGGTTTGGACCCCAAAAGCCCTCCTAGGGAATCTTTGGTTGGTGCAATGTAGCGTCTGCACCAACCACTGAAGCTCTGTCAAGTTACAGATGGAGGAGTCTCTCAGGGTCGGGGGCGCTGTGTTCAGGCAGATAGATGCTGTAAACGTGGAGCCCCCTGAGTGCAGTAACATCAGACACAGTTTTAAGAGATGGCATGATCTGAATCGTGACTAACAAGAACCAGGAGAGGAAACAATGGCAAAAAATAATCGAATGTCCATACCAAGAAAAGCCTCCTGTGTTGTTTGGCAAACACATTCAGAGCCACAGATATCAATCAGTTATTTCAGATCACAGTGCAGGGAGGCTCCAGACTATGTCACCATCCTTAACCACAGACATAAGTCTGGAACAAGCCATTTGGCAAGGCTAAAATATTTGGACGCAAAAAAACAAAACGGGATAGCCAGTGATTCAGTTGTTTCTGCGTGCGTGCTAAGTTGTCGCTTCAGTCATGTCCGACGCTTTGCAACCCTATGGACTGTAGCCCACCAGGTTCCTCAATCCATGGGATTCTCCAGGCAAGAATACTGGAATGGGTGGCCATGCCCTCCTCCAGGGGATCTTCCTGACCTAGGGGTCAAACCTGAGTCTCCTGCATTGCAGGCAGATTCTTTACCGCTGAGCCACCGGGGAAGCCCTCAGTCATTTCTAAGATTATATAAATGTTTACTTCTCGATGAAATTGGATTTTTGCCAACTCTACCCCCTACATACCGGCCACAAGCTTTTCTAGTCTGGCTCTTAACCTTGAGTGCACAGTAGAATCACTTAGGAAGCTTTTAAAATTGCCAGTTTCTGGGTTCTACCTCAGTAATTCTCCTCGCTCAGCAGGTCTGGATAGGACCCAGGAATCTGCATTATTTCAATGCTTCCCAGAGACTTCAGTACTGCTTGTCATTGATTCCATTACATGTTGGCAATCTTGATCTAAACTAATACATAAACTGACCTATTCTTCCCTGAGGCATTTAACCTCCTGGGCCGACTACCTGGTCAGCTGGTGACTAGAACCAACTGACAGGGTGGCTCTCTGATGTCTGTTCTAAATCTATTGACACCAAGGGAATGAAGGAGCTATTAATGTACACATGGAGCTTTGTCCTAAACCCTATCTTCTAAAAGAAAGAGCCCCAATTTCACCCACCTTGACTTTTCCTCTGAATTCTTACAGGCCTTATGCATAGTTCTATTGATTTGGGAACTTACACCATTTCTCATATTTTTAAATTTTGCAAGTGTGTATTTTCCCTGTCCTGAGATAGTATCAAACTTAGGGAAAGCAAAGCCTCCATTTTATACTTTTTTTTTCTGCTACGTACCTTATTGTCTGCTTGACAAATACTTATTGACTGTCTATTACAAACCAATCCTGAAATATACATATTATAGAGATATTCCATAGGACCTGAAACCTCTGTCTTGATTATCTTCTATTACATTTAGGATGATTTTAACTTTCCACAAATTTATTCATTTTTTTATTGTGTGTCAGCTATGGCACTAGTGAATCAGCTTGTATGCACTGCCAATGTTGATAAAACCTAATAATCCCAGTTAAAATTCATAGACATGTATACTTCTGAGGAAAAGGTCAATTTTACCAATTTTTCACAAAACTCCACAACAAGTACAAACCCGAATGACTCCATACTAATTGTCTTGCTTGAAAACTGTTTCTGTTCTTGGATATGTGTCCATCCAGTGAATGGAAACCTCTGAGAGTTAGAAAGAATAGTGTCTGTGAATGTGTTCCAGAAATCACAGGCTATGCGATAGCTTTTCATATGGTGTTCCACTGGGACTTCCTAGAATACCAAGAAATAGTAAGAGCTTAAAAGTGAATAAAAGAAAACTCAGATTTCCATCCAGTAAGTCTGGATCCGAAGTAGGAAGCATAGGCTAAAATTAGCATCCCTAGTGTAAATCTGGAAGATAATTCACTCAAGCAGTCCCATCAACCTTGCTTTCTTCACTTTTCAAATCTTGGATCATATTCAAGACCAAACGTGGCGTCATCATCCTCCACACCCACCAAACCCAGTCTATTTTTAGATCTGACTTCAACTGAAACAGAAACATCTTTCATGAAGGTTATGGAGATTGTCTGAATGCTGCCTGAAGGTCGTGGGTATTCATTGGGCTGAGACATGAAGATGCTAACACAGTTAACCCCTTCAGGGGAAACTTGACTGTGAACAGGCACAGTGTCAAAGGGCATTTAGAGTGTTTCTTCCCACTGGTCTTCTGAGTGCTCCAGGCCAGTAAGCACCCTTCCTCCATTCTCCTTACTTAACCATTTTGCTGAGAGGCCTCTGCCACTCTCATTTCTTCCTTGATAATGGAAACTTAGACCCATCCATAGGCTGATATAACCACACCCAAATCCCAAGACTAGCATTCTACTTGAGAATAAAACTTGGACCATCTGTCCAGTCTGTGGACCTGCCATCTGTACCCTGCCATCTGTCCTACAAGCTCCATCCAGGGCAGGAAAAACTAGGCTTTTCTCTTGTCATCTCCATACTGCTCCAAGCATGAAGCTGACCTTAGCAAGTAAACAGATAAATAAATAATGCTTCAGGAAAGCAACAGAAAGAAAAATTTCCAAGAGAGGGAGTTATTAAACTGACCTTGCTGTATCCTACCAGAGTTTAAATTAAGGTCTATTGTGATGTCACTGCTGTATTTTTGAACCTGAGGTCAGGAGTGGAAAAAGCAGATGGGCACAGTTTCAGCAAGGAATATTTTAAACGCTGAGTTTGGATGAGATGATTCTTTTTCAGTAATCATTTCTTTTTTTCTCTCCATGTGGTAAAATATACATAAAATTGAAATATTTAACTGTTTTAAGTGTACAGTTCAGTGGCACTGAGTACATTCACATTGCTGTGTAACCATCACCACCACTCACTTCCAGAACTTTTTCATCACCCCATTCTGAAACTCTACCCCTGTTAACAGTGATTCCCCATTTCCCTCTTCCACTGGCTTGTTTCATTCAGCATAACCTTTTCAAGGTTCATCCCTGTTGTATTAATAGAAAGTACCTGAATTCCATTCTTTTTGAAGGCTGAGTAATATTTCATTATATGTATGTTCCACACTTTATCCATTCATCTGTCAGTGGACCCTTGGGTTGGGTCCACCTTTTGGCTATCGTGAATAATGCTGCTGTGAACACTGGTTACAAGCATATGCTCAAGTCCCTGCTTTCAATTCTTTTGGATATATATGAAGAAGTGGAATTGAGGTAATGATTTTTTATAAATTCTCAACTCGTTAATCAAGTTATGTAATGAAGAAGCTACTACAGAGAACTCTTTTCGCGATTGTTTTGGCCCTTCTTTGTAGTCATCAACATTGGGTCTTTGAAATCACTGGGTCCTCAAGCCAGTTCATTAATCATTCAATTTTTATCACTTTGGAATCTAATTCAGTTTAAGAGCAGTCTATGTGAATGAGGATAGGCATGAGAGTAGGACTTATACATTATTACATTCAAGTTCTATAGGAATCCTGGATAGCTGCTGTTTGGGGATTAAACTAAAGTTCACATATAAAACCACTTCACTCTTTTTAAAATTTTAAATTTTGCAATCTTGTGAACCTCTGAAATCATGACTATAATAAAGTGATACTGTGTTAGTATTTCAAGATCTTCAAATAAAGACCATAAGGAAATCAATCCTTCGGATTGATTTCTGACTTCGGATACAGACTACTGGTTGTATACTTACAATCCTACATCGTAAGTATACAACTGACAGTGAATGAATAATCGTCATCAATTCTTATAACTTTCTTGTAAATAAACTACTATAGAAGCCTCTGACCCAATTAATTCCAACCATTTCCTAACTTTTAACTCTGCCAACATAAAATCATTAGAAAGCCTCCTATTTCTTTTCTTCAACATTTTTTTCTGGAGATACTTACCTTCTTTACCTCCCATAAAACTTTTTAGTAGTAAGAATGATAAGAGTTCTAAAGACTATGGGATCCAGAATAAGAACTGTGCATGCCACAACATCCAAAATCTTTGAATTCTTGAAATGAACAGTGTTTATATCCCTATAGAAAAAAAATTATGATATGAAATACACTTTAACATCTGTTACTTTTAAGTGACAACCAAATTTCTTTGATAGGTGAGTGAGGAATCAAAAGTCCTTGTTTCTAATTCAGAATATACCACATTCACATTGCTCTGATAATCAAGTTTTGCTGCTGCCTGTAATATTTGTCTAATATACTCTGAAATCCTGGAGCTTCTGACTGACAGAGTCATCACAAGCTAGAAAGTTGAAAAAAATCTCAGATAAACAGGCCATTCTGAGTTAAAAATATTAACTGCATCACACAAAAATTTGGTATATTAGGCAAATAAATCAAAACACCTCACCTCGCTCAGTCTATCAGATCATTTCTGCCACTTCCCATTATAGGAGAAGATTGTCAGCCTGGTTGCTATCATGGCAAGAATTCACACTAAAATACTCATGAGTTCCTCTACCCTTCTGGCCCACCATTGTGTATCTGTTGCCTAGCAACAAGACCATCTTATCTATGCAGGCAAATAAACTTTAATACATATTAGTTGAAAGTATTTCTTGGTCTTTCTTTTTTAAAAACTTCCAATAATACACTTTTGTCACATACATTTTAAACTGTATCTTTTTTTGACATATAAAACAACAAGGGAAGATTCACTGTGCAGTTTTCAAATCTATCCTGCTTTATCTACCTCAATACCTTGCAATCTGGCCAAATATAGAAATCCTCAAGGAACGGAACACATCTGAATGCCAACGTACACTGTGGTTGACAGCTTTTTTCCTGGCTTTTCAGTGACACCTGCCGCATAGTGCACCTTGCTTGAGTCAAGGACACCAGTGGCCAGACCCTGGAGGAACACCAAGGTTCTCCTTCGCCTCCCGATACTAGGGAAAATAGTATAAGTAAGCTCCCTGGGGAGAGATCTTTGGACACATTTTGTTCACCAAATACTGAAGCTGTATCTTTCACTTAAAATTTCAAGAAAAGTGAGAGAGAAGGAACAAAAACTAAAGAACAAAAGTCACACATTCATAAAAAGAATTAAGGATGTTATTGCTTCTGTTTCTGCTCCCCTCCCCCAACTCCCCATTTATACTTCTGTCCTCTTCTCTGTCTCTCTCTCTCTCTCACACACACAGGCAGTCTGCCATTTTTTGTCTCTCTGTAATTGCTTAGGGGTTCTTCCATCACATCGAACCTGGTTGCTCACGGAAAAGGGAGCACAGACAAGGTGCAGAAGCATGTGGAAAGCCATTGTATTAGCTGAGGGAACCAATCCAGGATCATCCTTCAAGGGCAGGGCTCTTGTGAGTGTCATGTTTCAGCCTTTACCTTCAGAGGTAGTAAGCTGTATATGCTGTGGATTCAAACTCCTTTTGATGCCCCAGAAGATTCACTCATGTATGATGGATTCAATAGTCAAGACCTCAGTCAATGGACACACGCTGAGCTTCTACTGAAGGTACAGACCTTGCAGGACAATCTGCCTTAACAGAACCCTTCAAATTCCTCTCCTCTCACCCAGAGCGCACATCAATTCTCTTTGCTTTCACTGATGACTTTGACCTTTCTAATTAGCTCTATGAAAAACACAGACCGTATTTGGATTCTGCCCCTTCTTCCAAAACTCAGGCACCATCCCCTTTCTAGTCAGGGCAGAGGTGTGATTCTTTGACTTCTGATAGACAGCTTTCAGCTTACTATTCTTCACCTTGCTTCCCCCACTGTTGGCATCTGCAACAATTTGTATGTTCCATCTGCTGTCGTTGTGTGGAAGGAAAATAAAAATGGAGTTGGTTTTGCTAAGAGAGCTCTCTAAATGGAGCTGAGAGGCCACTGCAGAAGTATGACTTATGCACATCTTGTCCTGAATGGAATCTGACCTTTTGGTCACTTATTGTCTTAATGAAGGCATCCAGAACATCTGCCAGAAACTCAAGATACTTATCAGACCCTTATCCTAAAATAACTTGTGACAGCTGATATACCTATTGAGTTCTTAACCTAAAATAACTCGTGAGAGTCTACTTATTAGACCCTTATCTTAAAACAATTTGTGACTGCCATGCATTACAGACAAATATTTCCTTTCTTGTATCAGAGTATAGCCTCATGGCTTTTGCCTTTAAAACAAATTTTTTGAAAATTTTTTGGTTATGCCACGTGGCATGCAGGATCTTAATTTCCCAGCCAGGGATCGAAACTGTGCCCCCTGCAGCTCAAGTGTAGAATCCTAACCATTGGGCCAGGAGAGAAGTCTCACAGCTTTTGCCTTTTTAAGCCCCTGATTCTTTCTATTCCCCAGAGCACTTAGTTTTACCCTAATCCATGTCTCTCAAATGCAATTCTTCCCAAATAAATAAACTCTTTCCCCGTTTGCAGCTTTCTGTGTTTCTTGACACCTATTATATCAGCTTAAAGTTTCTGTGGCATCTGCAAGTGGAGAGACACTCCAGATGACGGTTTTCCACTGGATTTCCAGCCCAAGTATGATCCAATTTATCCACTTGGAATATCAATATTATAGAGAGATACCGGGAAAGCATAAAAAATGATGATGTATAGTCATGCAGAAATGGATAGAAGACACTCTGAGTATAATTAGCAGTTTTCCAGAGAATAGTGCAGAGCCAGACAAGGAGCTACTATGGAGGTCTCCACCTACATGTCTCATGCAGGCTTGACCTATGTACTGTGTAGCAGTGAAACACTCTCCAGGTAAAAAATCTCTGTCCTATACTGGCATTTTTTATTTGACAATGAATGTGTTAGCCAAAAAAGTCAGTGCAAAGAGAGTTTTAAAAAATATCATCATATTTTGTATCTCTGAGAAAGGGACCTGCAATGAATCACTTTTTTAAAAAACGAATAATTCCTTTTTAAAGTGTCAATCACACTCTCATTTAATCTTTCATAAGTGGTGATTTTCTTGTTATGTTTTTATAGAGTGAAGCCCACCCACATGTAAGTTCATAACAACTGGAATAATTTCATATCAGGTGCCTATTGAAAATATCTCTACATTGAGGCATGCTAAGCCCATTTGTACTGTTTACAAGAAGGACTTTTAAGTTCTAAAGCCACAAGATCCTTTTGAAAAGGACTAAGATCCTGATGCTGGGAAAGATTGAAGGCGGGAGGAGAAGGGGACAACAGAGGATGAGATGGTTGGATGGCATCACTGACTCAATGGACATGTGTTTGAGTAGACTCTGGGAGTTGGTGATGGATAGGGAGGCCTGGCGTGCTGCAGTCCATGGGATCGCAAAGAGTCAGACATGACTGAATGACTGAACTGAACTGAATTGATGTCTTATATACCTTTGTTATTTCCTATTGTACCAAACATAGTGTCTTATACATAGCAGTCCATCCGGTCCCATCACTTCATGGCAAATAGATGGGGAAACAGTGGAAACAGTGTCAGACTTTATTTTTGGGGGCTCCCAAATCACTGCAGATGTTGACTGCAGCCATGAAATTAAAAGACGCTTACTCCTTGGAAGAAAAGTTATGACCAACCTAGATAGCATATTCAAAAGCAGAGACATTACCTTGCCGACTAAGGTCCGTCTAGTCAAGGCTATGGTTTTTCCTGTGGTCATGTATGGATGTGAGAGTTGGACTGTGAAGAAGGCTGAGCGCCGAAGAATTGATGCTTTTGAACTGTGGTGTTGGAGAAGACTCTTGAGAGTCCCTTGGACTGCAAGGAGATCCAACCAGTCCATTCTGAAGGAGATCAGCCCTGGGATTTCTTTGGAAGGAAGGATAGCTGAAACTCCACTACTTTGGCCACCTCATGCGAAGAGTTGACTCATTGGAAAAGACTCTGATGCTGGGAAGGATTGGGGGCAGAAGGAGAAGGGGACGACAGAGGATGAGATGGCTGGATGGTATCACTGACTTGATGGACGTGAGTCTGAGTGAACTCCGGGAGTTGGTGATGGACAGAGAGGCCTGGCGTGCTGTGATTCATGGGGTCACAAAGAGTTGGACACGACTGAGCGACTGAACTGAACTGAACTGAACACATATGTGTTGAAAAATGAAGGAATGAATCAAGCATCTTGTGTCATAGATAGTAGTGGACTTGAGAAGATTTTTGGTTTTGACAAAATAAAAATACAGAGAAATAATTGGCAACATCAACATTATCGATAATGAAAAAATGGTAATTTGTAACATTTTTCCAAAATACCTTCAAAACTATTTTAAGAACACAATCAAATAAAAAGTTAAACATTCCATATAAAGTTGAAGTCTTCACTTTCCTTCACGCCCAACACTATTTCTCCCATCCTCAGAAGGAAAAATAGGGAATTTATGAATTGCCTTCCAACCCATTTTTGTTTTTATACACATGTACATGCATATGTATACATACCCATAAATATCATAGTTTAGTAAGAGTTATATAAAATTTAGAATACTGGTACCATATTCTAGTTACTCTATATATCAATTTGCAACTTACTCATTTTCTATTCAACATTATATTTTTGAATTATCCATGTTTCATACAAATAAACTTGGGCATTTAAAAAAATCTGCTGAACAGCATGCTATATTTTATTTATTCATTCCCCTCATTCTTAGACTCACAGACTGTTTTCAACATTTGTTACTATAAATAGTGCTGCAATGAGCATGCATCTATGCTTGTGTCAAACTTCCCAGTTCCCAAGTTTACTGGTTCGTGGAAAATGCATATTTTTTTACATTCTTAGCTATAACCAAATAACTTCCAAAATGTACCAATTTACACTCCACTTACAGTGTACTAGAATTTTCCTTCTTCCCATCCTTGCCCATACGAACCATACACATCTCACATGCTCATCTCTCAACAGACAAGGAGGATAAGCTCTCATCAAATTTATGTTTTGTGATCAAGACAATGAAATTCAATAATCCTTAAATGATGGCTATTACAGTTTCCATAATTGTAACATGCTGTAGACTTGCTGATTTTAATATGGTGTTTTTTTTTAAATTTTTATTGGAGTATAGTTGATTTACAAGATTGCATTACTTTCTACTGTATGCAAAGTGAATCAGTTATATATATATACATATATCCACACTTTTTTAGACTCTTCCCATATAGGTCGTTGCATAGTATTGAGTAGAGTTCCCTGCTATATTGTCCTTATTGTGCTAAGGCACTTCGGTTGTGCCCAATTCTTTGAGGTTCTATGGACTGTAGCCCACCAGGCTCCTCTGTCTATGGGATTCTCCAAGGATACTGGTTGGGTTGCCATGTCCTTTTCCAGGGAAGCTTCCTGACCCAGGGATCAAACCTGCGTCTCTTTCGTCTCCTGCGCTGGCAGGTGTTTTCTTTACCACTAGTGCCACCTGAGAAGCCCCAGGTCCTTATTAGTTAGGTTAGTGAAGTTACTGAGTCGTGTCCAACTCTTTTTGACCCCATGGACTGTAGCTTATCAGGCTCCTCCGTCCATGGGATTTTCCAGGCAAGAGTACTGGAGTGGTTTGCCATTTCCTTCTTCAGAGGATCTACCTGACCCAGGGATCGAACCCAGGTCTCCCACATGGTAGGCAGACACTTTACCATCTGAGCCACCAGGGAAGTCTGAGCCACCAGGAAGTCTTTATTAGCTATCTATTTTATATATAGTAGTGTGTATATGACAGTCCCAATCTGCCAGTTTATCTCTTCCCTCCAACACAGTGGGTTCTAATAAAGAGGTAAGTAAGTCTTCACTGAGAGTTGAGATGTGATAACCTGAGCAGAACTGGAGTGCATCCTTATGCATGGCTAAATTTTAAAAAGATGTCCAGGTGCGTCCAGGCTTGCCTTAATTTGGATTAGCCACATAATAATATTGCAGGGTATCCCATCTCTAAGTAG
Source organism: Redunca redunca (assembly GCA_006410935.1). NCBI lineage: Eukaryota > Metazoa > Chordata > Mammalia > Artiodactyla > Bovidae > Redunca > Redunca redunca. Next base: position 491,297 of record SJYQ01002527.1, on the reverse strand, counting down.
TTTCTTCAATACTTACAGTTTTAACTTTTTATAGGTGAGGTCCCGGCTAGATATGAATTACTTCCCAATATAAATGGTTTTCGAACACTAGGAGATTTTCCATAGTCAGCTACACTATTTGTTTCTATAAGAAAACTAGATTAATTATTGTTCTAAATGGCTTAGAATAGTGCTCATATAAGAAGGTGGCTGACTGCTAGCTATATGATTATTTCTGTAGCAAGATTTTTATAATTGAAAGCAAGAAACATCAGCTGTGATAGATGATAAGCAGAAAAGACAATTGTTGGAAGGTTGGGGAATTGGGTTTGAAAAAATCAGGAACCAGGATTTCTGGGACATCTCTAAAGACAGATAGTCTTTTAGGATTCAATGGCTGAAACAAATCGAGACCAATTGTTTTAACAATATGCCCCACTCTACTCAAGATTTAAAGACCTGGGAGAAGATGAAACATTGACCTAGCTTATGTCACACGTCCAGCTCTTGGTTAGAGGAAGACAGGGTGTCTTAAGTAAAGTTACACAAAGAATACATACATAGGAAAAGAGCTTATTTCCTGGAAAAAAAAATAAGGCATAATCTTGCAAAAAAGAGGAGACTGGCATAAAATAGAAAACTGCTGCCACACGCAGTGGGCTGAGCAAATATAGATCTTTACTGTCTACTATATGCCAAGAATGACCAGCAGAAACAGGGCACCAGGATCCAGGAGACTCCCACAAAGCTGTCGAGCCTGCAGACTGTAGCCTGAGTAGACCGGTGTGGTTCTGCTACCTGCACACCTCACGGCACAGCCAGCGGCCCCCCAAGTATCCAAAAGGATGTATCGTAAACAAGCGAATCTTTAAAACTGAGTGCGCTATGTCTCGCTCTGCAATGCTTTCCTCCCATTAGACTTCCGGTTCCTGCTACCGGTGTCAACGAAGTCTCAGGCCTCAGAATCATCTTTGATGTTTCCCTCTTTCTCACCTTGTCATTTTGAATCCCTGCTCATTCTCTTTCTCTGCTTTCTCTTCGGCAATCACCAGCTCTCTAACCTCCTGTTAAGTCTTCTTATAGTTTCTCACCTAAACTATTATACTAGTCTCCTGGCTGCTCTCCCCAGCTCTCTTTCTGAACCACTTGGCTCCGCTATATACCAGCACTAGATTTACCCTTCCTGAATACACTGAGAAAGGAGCAGGACAAGTCAAGGCAAGAGGGTGGTTTAATGTTGGGAGAGAAAAAGTCACGTGTCTACTGGCATTTACCTTTCCGGCTGTTCAATATTCATACATCCTTACATATCTTCTTGGCTTCCTTACATTTACATCCAAATAAAATTCACTCACTTTCCTCTCACAAAGGGAAACAACTATCTCATCCAGCTAAAGTCTTTTCTCGAGTGCTGAAATCACTGTTGCCAGCATTAAACTTGGAATACACATTTGGTGGTGGTGGTTCAGTCCCTAAGTCGTGTCCGACTTTTGCGACCCAGTGGACTGTAGCCTGGCAGGTTCTTCTGTCCATGGGATTCTCCAGGCAAGAAGACTGAAGTGGGTTGCCATTTCCTTCTCCAGGGAATCTTCCCGACCCAGGAATCGAACCCAGGTCTCTTGCATTGCAGGCAGATTCTTTACTGACTGAGCTATGTTAGATCTGAGTCAAAAATTCCAGAGCAACAAGCGACCTCTCAGTACCTCTTAAAGGTCTGGCAACCTTCCTCTGAATGAAAGCTAACTACCCCTAATGCACTGACTTGCACCATGAGGGAGAGAGAGAATAGGAAAAACCACACAAGAGCCCTTATTTGAAACAGTGGAGAATTTTCTGCTTTGGTATCCAGATACTTTTGTTCAATCAGTGTAGCTGGCTGCACTTCCGCCTTTGGAGGCACCTCTTGACCCTTGCCCTCCATAGTCCTCGGTTCTTCCCCTGGGGAGAAGAACAATATGTTCATGTTGCTTATCCCTGCAGGTCTACGAGCTTACACAGTATTAACAGGTCATCATTATAATAAATTCCTTGTCTGACCTTAGCCAGAACCGTGCACAGCTAGGTGGAAAGGAGTTTTTGTCCATTTTGCTCTGTGGCCACATGTGGGATGGACATACCAGGGAGGATTCTTCTGTGGTCTGTGTCTCATGAGTAACCCCCTTCCTGAGACTGGTGGATGGCTAGAGGGTCAGACTATCAAGAACCAGGGCAGCATGAGATCCTTGCTGATGTTGTCATGGCTGCAAACGGAATGTGGTATCTCCACCTCTTCCTCCTGTTTTTGTTGTGTCTTTTCACAACACACCTCAAAGCCCAAGGTCCCAGGAGACAATGTCCCACCGGCTTCATTTTGGTCATACATCCACCCTTTCCCTCAAGTAAGGAATGGGGTTTCCAGAGACTCACAAGGCCTGGATAGGAGGTGGAGGTACGACCTTCTGACAAAAGTTAGAATGGATGCTAGTTGAGACCAAACAACAATGTTCACCCCAGAAGGCCTTACGATACATGCTTCTGGTTCTTTTATAATCTGTGGATGCCTCCGTATTGCATTCAGTGTGAGAAAATCAACAGTTAATACCCAAACCTGAGAAATCCAATTATTTAGGTAATGTATCAACTAAGTTCTCACACTCATTTCCACCTAGCTGTGCACGGTTCTGGCTAAGGTCAGACAAGGAATTTATTATAATGATGACCTGTTAATACTATGTAAGCTCCTAGCCCTGCAGGGATAAGCAATATGAACTTATTAAAATGCTGTTGTCTGCATAACCTGATCTTGGCACCACTTCTCCTCCTCATGGTCCGCATGTTCTGGGTTGTTGTTCTTCAATTGATCAAATGTTAAGAACTGACATTTCATAATGATTTATGACAGTCACCTGTCTCTTCAGGGTCACATTTATTCATTCAGCAAATATTTATTGAGTGACTAATAAGATCACGCTATGCTCATGGTTTATTGCAGGCACACAATGACTGTGTGATGAATTAACGACTGCAACGTGGGCAGTGTGAAATGAATTAGACTTAGGTCTTGCAAAAGATCTCATTTCACATTGCCCACATTGCAGATATTAATTCATCGAAAAGTCGTCTCTCTCTTCACATGTAATACCAGCGAATGCACAGCTGTAATACAGGTAGAGTTTGGAGGCTAAAACTGAGGTAGATTTCTTAATCACAAGCAGAGAAAAGGCTCACTGGATGATAGTACCCAGGGCACGCTTCCCAGGTGGTGCAGTGGTAAAAAATACACCAATGCAGGAGACTCAAGAGATGTGGGTTCAATCCCTGCATCAGGAAACTCCTCCAGAGGAGGAAATGGCAACCCACTTGAGTATTCTTGCCTGGAGAATTCCATGGACAGAGGAGCCTGGTGGGCTACAGTCCATGGGGTCATAAAGAGTCAGACATGACTGAGCATCCAGGGAAATCCGGAGTGAAAAGATGTAGAAATGGACAATTAGGTCCTAACACATAATTTGAGCCAGGTCAAGCTATTCAAAACATGAAGCCAGCACTACCCTTCAGTTTCTCCAGGCTTTTTAAAAAATTTCTTTTTGTTTTATTCAAGCAAATCAGAATGATTTGTTTTATCACTAGTCATCACAAGGCTCCCAACTGGTAGGTATTCTAAACAAAGAGTTTTCCTAGATCAGGTGTTAAAACCTTAACATGGAAAAATGTCTTTAATAGAAAATGAGGGACATGAACTATTTTAGTAAATCAGGTGGATAATTTTTAATTGATAAAAATTACTGGAGAGTAATAGTAATAATCACAAAGTAGATCTGAGTTTAATTGTAAGAGAAGCACTTGGCCTGCCACTTTCTCCATTTTCAGCTAACCTGCTGTAGGTGGAAAAGCATTTATTTGCATAATAAAATATGTTCGTTTTGTTCTTTTACTTGCTCCAGCTAAACGTCTTGGAATGCCATGCTATTATTTCCACAGTTACACAGAAGAGAGGTAACTTCCTTTTTTTCATTAATCTTTATTGGCATATAGCTGCTTCACAACGCTGTGTTGGTTTCTGCTGTAAAAGTGAATCAGCTGTATGTTTACACATATCCTTTCATTTTCGGATTCTCTTCCCATTCAGGTCACCACAGGAGATAACTCACTTTTCACAGACCACTGAAATGATCACTGCCATTACTAAGTTAATTTAGAAAAGCAAAAGTACAGATAAAACCTTAAAAAAAAAAGGGTTGATAATTGAAAAAAATACTAATCCCTGTTGACCAGGGTAATAAAATTACCTTAAATTATCTCTAAAGAATTTCTAAACTCAAACTTGTGGTGTTCCTGGTTCTACGAGAGTCCAGCAATGTCCTACCAATATGGTCATTCTGGGAATCTAAATACCTAATAACCCACCTATAAAGGTAAGGTTTATTACATCTAGTTGTTAGAATATTTAATGGTTATTAAAAAAAACTTTTAGAACGTCTTTGTAAAACAATGTAAAATGATGAAATATTAGATGTACAAAAATCAGGTGTGAAAACTGTAAACACAGTATGACTTCAATTATGTAAAATAAAAGCACAAATACTTAAGTATAGAAAGGTTCTAAAAATGATGTCAAAATACTAACAGATATGTTTGTGATTGGCACAGTGGGTGTTTTTTCTTTCTGGTTACAAGTATTCTCCTAATTTTCTTTAATAAGCATGAATTGCTTTCATATTAAAAAGCACTTATTATTACATAAAAAACCTGTGCACTCCAAATAATAAAAGGGTTACTTTAAAACAAATTTCTCTTCACAAGTTTGAACTCTGATAATTTAAAAAAAGATTTATAAAGAAATCAGAGAATGATTTAATCTACCAACCAATAAATGTCTTGGTCAAAGGAAATTGCAAAGTCATTTGTCATTATTTTATGAGCATTCCTTATACTCTGGGGTAGGTTCTCATTTCATTATCCAGTGCTTCTGGATTAGAGAGAGAAAATTACTTTCCAGGGTCACACATGAGTGGAACATAAAGAACTGGAGACCTCATCACAACCTGGCAAAGTGGAGGGTATAGGGAGGTCATATAGGACGTGCTTAACTGTGCGCATGTGTACGTGCACATGTGCGAGCATGTGTGTGTGTACGTGTATGCACACGTGCTCATCCCTCCCTTGATACCTTCATTTTCTTCTAAGGGCTTTATTGCCCTTCTTTAGGGGCCCTGGGCAGAAATCATCATCCTGATCCAGAAAGGCAAAAGTAAAGAATTGCTATTATCCCTTAAACTTAAGGGATTCCATTCATCCAGATGGCTAACTCTATTAAGTATTTAAATGTCAATGGTGTTTATGTCTAACAATGGGGGGGCGGTAGTTTCAATTAAGGGAATTTGAGGTGATGGTTAGCAGGCAGTTTAGATGCAGGGGGTGAGGCAGGCTGTCAGGAGACATAGTTTCTTGCCCCTGAAATCAGACTAGCTTTCCAATTTGGAAAACAAAGAACAGCTTCATTTTTCTTTAGTTACCTAGGAAGTTTCTGCTGACATTGTCTTTCAACTTTCTTTCTCTTTTGAACTTTACCTGTCTGTCCCTCCCCATCTGTGGGCCATCACTCCAACCCAAATTTCTACCCATATTAATGACCACCACTTGCCTTTTGAGTAGAACAGTAAATTTCATGTGTATAGAGAAATGTAACCTTTGTGGTTTCTATACATGTATCTTCCCTAGTGGCTCAGGTGGTAAAGAATCTGCGTGCAATGTGGGAGACGGAGGTTCAGTCCCTGGGTGAGGAAGATCCCCTGGAGAAGGGAATGGCTACCTACTCCAACATTCTTGCCTGTAGAATTCCATGGACAGAGGAGCCTGGTGGGCTCCATAGGATTGAAAAGAGTTGTACACGACCAGGCAACTAACATTTTCACTTTTTTAACTTCATACAAGTATCCTAGGTGCCTAGAACTCCAGGAATGGACTGTAAATCATATTCAGCAGAAGATACCTAAGTCTTACAAGTCATTACGTATGAATATTTTAAAAGAAATTACTGCTTAAGATCAGTCAACTAACCAGTCAATAAAATTCTGACTCATTTACTGATTTTAAATATGCCTTTTTATTGACTCTTTGCGACCCCATGGACTGGAGCCTACCGGGCTTCTCCATCCACGGGATTCTCCAGGCAAGAATACTGGAGTGGGTTACCATTTCCTTCTCCAGGGGATCTTCCAGACCCAAGGATCGAACTCCAGACCCAGGAATCGAACCCGGGTCTGCCGCACTGCAGGCAGACGCTTTAACCTCTGAGCCGCCAGGGAAGCCCCAACATATAACTTAGGAATATTAATTTTGATGACCTGACCCAATCTTTTCTTCTACCAAAGGAGGCGAATGTTTCCTGAGGTTCCCTCAGAGGTCTGTGCTCACATACCTGGGTATATATTCCTCCTTCCTTTCACAGTATGTTTATGATTAGACTTATCCTTTATGTATACACAGATCCAAGCATTTTTCTTACTTTACCCATTTATTTTACCTAAAGGATACTTCCTCTTACTTCTCTCTCTTCATTTCTCAATCAAGAGTCCTATTTATAAGTGAAGGTGAGCATGTTGTTATATGAATTGCTTTAAATTTTTAAAAATTTTTTTAAAGAAAATAAGACAGATTGTTCAGAATATCAGCTTCTCAGCTGCAACAAGTGATTAAATCCGAGTCTTATAAGTGCTAAGAGATTTGATAGGGAAAATAAACGTTTCTGTGCAAAAGCTGTGATCCTGCCAGATACAGTACAGATAATTCAGTTTGCCTCTTGGTCCCCTAAAAAGGATGGAAGATATTCGGTTTGTTCACCAGCCAGCCTCTGTGACATAAAGAGTGGGAATGTCCCACGTTTTCTGGCCCTGCATGATTGATAGCAAGATTCTCAAACATTGCTGGAATTTTTTTCTGTTTAAAAACATATAGAAATATAAGGTTAGCGTAGTCACATCATTCTTTGAGAATCCAGAAATGTTTCCTATAGCTTTGCTTAGAATGAGAATTCACAAATTCAAAATTTGATTTCATGTAAAAAGTTTTGTCTGTTGGTGATGCCCTCCCACTGGGATAAGCCACAGATCATGGAAGCAAGCTGAGAGGAGGGGTATGGCCCCTAAGTGGTTTCTACAAAATTGGTCCCTTATCAAAATTTTTTCTAAAGATTTTAACATAATGGCTAAGAGGATGACAAAAAAAAATTGTTGAAGGATAAAATGTGAAAGCTAAGTCATCAAACAGGCAGAGAAAGGAATCAAAGAGTCAAAGCTTTTTCTTTTTCATTGTAGTAAAAGTATTCTTGCCTGGAAAATTCCATGCAAAGAGGAGCCTGGTGGTCTACATGGAGTCACAAAGAGTCGGACATGACTGAGTGACTAACACACACACAAATACATGTAATATAATATTAACAATTTTAACCATTTGTAATTGTACGATTCATTGCATTAAATATATTTACAAGGTTGTGCAGCCACCTGCATGCTCTGTTCTCCAAACTTTGCCATCATCCCCAGCATAAACTCTGTATCCATTAAACAGTAACTCCTCATTCTCCCCGCCCTCAGCCCCTGGCAACTCCTATTCTGCTTTCTGCCTCTACGAATTTGCCTATTCCAGGTACCTCGGTGTAAGTGGAATCATATAGTATGTGGCTTTTTATGTCTGGTTTGTTTCACTTAGCATAATGTTTCCAAGGTCCATCTGTGTTTTAGTATGTAGCATAATTTCATTTCTTATGACTGAATAATATTCTATTGTATATATATATATACACATGCCACTTTGTTTATTAATCAGTTGATGGACACTTGACTTGTTTCTACTTTTGGTTCTTGTGAATAATGCTACTGCTTTCAGTTCTCTTGGATATATACCTCAGAAGTGGAATTGCTGAGTCATACAGTAGTTCGATGTTTAAATTCTGCAGGGACTGCCAATTGTTTTTCACAGTGACTACACCACTTTTACATTCCGATTAGCAATGCATGAGGATTCCAATTTACCTATATCCTTGACAACGCTTATTCTGTTTTCTGTTTGTTTTATTTTATTCATCCTAGTAGATAAAATGTGATAACTAATTGAAGTTTTCATTTGCATTTCCCTAACAACCAATGGTATTCACTTTTTATGTACTTACTGACTGCTTATTTTCTTTAGAGAAATATTTATTCAAGTACTTTGCTCACTTCCAAATTGGATTTTTGTGTCGTTTTTGTAGGTGGTTGCTTTTTAAGGCGTTGCTTTACTTCTAACCAACAGCACAGGCACCGTCTTCTATATACCTGAAGCCACCCACTAGCTTACACCGTACTTTAGAACTGCACACAGGTTTGCAATGCCCTATGGCCTTCCTTCTCAGCATTGTCCTGTCTTCCTGGAAGCTGGGGAGTGCAGGTGCACCTGCAGCAGGAAAGAAGGGACGTCTTCAGAGGGGCCTGGATGTTGCAGGAGCCACAAAACCTGACAAAAAAAGTAGAGATGAGAGGCAAGCACCCTTTCACTCCACTGTGGCTCTCTTGCAACCAGGGTCATGTCATACTATTCATGGGGTCCATTGCTTTTTGGGTCTTCTTGCCTTTTTTCCTTAGTTCTCAAGGAGCCTTAATTTTTAATGTACCTAATCAGCAGGTGAATGGATGATGTGATGAAAAGTTTCTTCCCGCTCTGGATTTTAAAAGTAGACAGAGGGGTTTGTCGTAGACTGTGGTGAGTTATCACAACGGTGGCCCCAGAATCATGCCTTCCTAGGACCACATCCTTGCACAGTCCCGTCCACACTAGCTCTGCAGCAGCCAGGGGATCTGCCTTGGGTCATTAGCAAACATGACGCAGGTAGAAGTTTGAACAGCACTTGTGCATTCAGGTTTGCTCTTTGCAGGCTGTGGTTGGAACCTTGAATTTGCCATGTGAACAAGCCCGAGTCCACCTACTGGAGAAACCATGGAGGAAAACAGAGGGGCTCCAACCAACAACCAGACATGTGAGTGGGACCATCTTAGATGGTCTAGCTTCTGTGGGGTCTTCAGGCACCTACAGCCACATGATCAAGCACAGGTGAGCCCAGCCCAAGTCACTACTAACCCACAGAATCATGAGCAACAGCAGAATCATTGTTTTAAGCCAAAGTTTTGAGATAGTTTCTTATTCAGGAATGCATAACTGACACAGTCTTGCACTCACTATATTTAAACAGTTACAAATCAACAAGAAATGGACAAAACTCCAAAGAAAAATGGACAAGGCTCGAATAGGCATTTCACACATTTCACAAAAAGATAAATATAAACATACAAATAACCAATAAACATATGAAAAAGTGTTCAGTTTTCATTATGCATGAGGGAAATACAAATTAAAATGATACTGAGATCTTCAACAGAATGGCTAAAATTAAAAAGACAGAAATAATTAAGTGTTGGGGAAGATATAGAGTGATCGTGATTCTCTTAGATTGCTGGCTTCCTGTGAGAGTGGAAATTGGCACAATTACTTGAGAAACCTGCCTGTCTGTATTTACCAAAGGTGAATATATACACAGCTAAGGCTCTGGGATTTCTCTTGAGTATCTACCCACAGGTGCTATTATATGTTTAACAACTACCCTTCTGGGAACAATAAAAAGAACAGGAAATAAAAGCCGCGATCTGTAGCATTTGTTTATTTCCATCGTATAAATATTCTCATTGTGTGATTTTAAGCTACAGCCTGACATCAGTGAGCACAAAATGGGAACAAATGGGAACAACTGGCTTTGTAAGCTGGTACAAGCTAGTTCCAGAACACCACTGTATATACTTAACAGAGAGAAATAGGTACAAGAAAGCTTATAGCAGCAAAATACCTGAATGCCCATGGACAGTGGAATAAATTGTGGTGAATCCACACATTGAAAAACCAATGGTTTTTCAATGGTTCAAAGAAGGAATGAACTACAACTATATACAACAAATATGAATGTATTTTATAAACATAATGTTGACTGAAAGCAGTCAGACATAAAAGAGTACAAGTGTTAGTAATTCCATTTACACAAAGTTAACAACCAGGTAAGATTACTTTATGTTGTTAGAAGTTAGGATTGTGGTTAACTTTAAGAAGAGAACAGACTGAAATAGTTGTGGTTTGAGCAGGGCTTCCTCTCTGGAAAGTGGGTAATACTCTGTTTCTTCACTTAGATACTGATTACAGAGCTATGTAGTAAATTTGGGAAAATCCTTTTAATTTACTGACTATTCTCTATGTATATTATATGTCAACAAAGGATCAGAAAAGAAGGAAAAATCCTGCCCACTCAACAGATTCAATAGCTTCGTGATAAGTCTATTTAGTAAGTAAGCCACCTCTGAAGGCACATCTAGACTAAGCCTAAAAGCTCTTAAATAGTTCAGAAAAACAAAAATAGAAGTTTTCTAGTGGTCATGAAGGAGAAGGCAATGGTAGCCCACTCCAGTACTCTTGCCTGGAAAATCCCATGGATGGAGGAGCCTGGTAGGCTGTAGTCCATGGGGTTGCTGAGTCAAGACACCACTGAGCGACTTCACTTTCACTTTTCCCTTTCATGCATTGGAGAAGGAAATGGCAACCCACTCCAGTGTTCTTGCCTGGAGAATCCCAGGGATGGGGGAGCCTGGTGGGCTGCCGTCTATGGGGTTGCACAGAGTCGGACACAACTGAGGCGACTTAGCAGCAGCAGCAGCACTGGTCATGAATCCAGAGAAGACGCTTTATTTGCCCAGCTGTTAGTATAAGGCAGAGTGACGTTTTTGGAAGGGAAATTCGATCATCTCTGATTCCAAAGTAAGACGCTTCCAGGACTTCCCAGCACAGTGGCAGCAAAGCCTGCCATCTTTCCCCTGATCCAGGAGGCCTCCCGGATCGTGCACCTGCGTCTCTGCCTCGGCGCCCGGTCCCACCGGTTCCCTGGCTTTCAGTGCTGCAGGAACACAGGTCTTCCCTCAGTTCTTCAAGCCCACCCACCCCTCTCCCTGCCCTTCACAGCCTCACCTTCGTGTCTGCTGCTCCCTCTGCTGGGGTCCTGTCCCCATGACTTGCTACTTCTCTCTCTCCCTCTCCTTCTTGCCTTTGGTCCATTTCAGCATCACATCCTCAACACCTCTTTAAACCATCTTGTGTAAAATAGGCCTGCCATCATTATTAATCTCTATATGATATTCTTGTTTCTTTCTTTTATGGCACACAATACTCGTAGCAATTATCTTGATGACTTGTCTTCCTCACTGGTATATTATCTTCTATGAAGGCAGAGTCTTTGTCAGTCCCATTCATGGCTATATTTCCTGAATGCTTGCACATTCGGTGTTGCAAAAATGCCTATTTGCTACATAAATAAATGAAGTCAGGAGTGGCTCTAAATTAATTGGAAAGAAACCAGGTCAAAGTGGAACACAGCCAACAAACAGCAGGTGCTCCATTAATATGGTTTCCAGAGGACGATTTAGATTAGATGGGTACTCAGCTAGGAGCTGGAGAAGGCAATGGCACCCCACTCCAGTACCCTTGCCTGGAAACTCCCATGGACAGTGGAGCATGGTATGCTATAGTCCATGGGGTCTCGAAGAGTCGGACACGACTGAGCGACTTCACTCACTTCACTCACTCAGCTAGGAGTGATGGAGTTTGCAGTTATTTCTCCTCTAACGTCTCTCTGGGGACAGGCTTGCCTATAAGTCTTGGCAGTAAACAGATATGTCCCTCCCAAAGGCATGGTTCCCTCCCCTTCACAGAGCAAGGTGTCCCTACAATAGCCTTGGACGCTTTTCTATTGCAAACAGAGACCTCACAGGGAGATGTTTAGAGGAGCCCTCCTGAAAGATGGGAGAATGTGAGACTAGTACGAGCCACTTACAGAAGAGGCTGTGAGAATCTTCACTCTGTAAGCTCCTGCCTTGAGTTTTGGAGAGGCAGCTCCAAGGTCAGGCATCTCTCTGGCATTTGGCGTTCATTCACACAGATGGCCTGTGATAGCAGAGTGCTAACACAGGAGGACACGACTGCTCACATGGGCTGTGCTTCACTTAAGGGAACCACTACCCTGAATCCTGTGAACCTCAGAAAAGGATTGAGATTCTTCACAGTAAGGTGGAAGAGTGAGTGGAGACATGGCCCAGCTTAGGAGTGAATAACAGGCATGAGCAAGAGAACTCCGAGCCCTGCTGCAAAGTCTTGGCCACTGTGTCAGAGCAGCTGGGCTGACTTGTGCTGAACACAGTTTGCCAGAAATCAATTAGCCACAGGTAGGAACAATGGCCTCTCCTTCCTCAAGGAAGTTGGTTCAGACGTTTTTTACTTCCTTGGATTTTTATGCACAATTTGTAATCAAAATCATTGGTACCTCTACTTAGAACACTCTTCACCTACATTCTTTCATAGCTAGAATTTACCATTCAGGTCTCAGCTCAAATGTCATCTCCTCATCGAGGCCTCATTGAGGACTCAACCTGTAGGAGCATTTCCAGTCTCACGTCAGCTGCTGCATCACACAAGCCTGTCTAATGACCTTCATAACATCTGTTATAACATGAAATCCATCTATGTGATTTGTTTCTGCAGTCGTTTGTCCCCATTTGCCAGATCATAAATTCCACAAGAGCAGGAACTTTGTCATCATCATCATCATCACGTCAGTGTTTAAAATATCCTAAGAGCTCAATAAATTTATTCATTAAAAGACTGGAGATTTAAAAAGTCATTCCATGATGTAAAATGGTTCAGTCACTTTGGAAAAGTCTGACAGTTCTTCAAAAGATTACACATAAGTTACTAAATGACCCAGAATTCCACTCCTAGGTCTATATCAAAGAGAAAAGAAAAACTTGAATATGGGCATTTAGAGCATAGTTATTCATAATATAGAAAAAGTAGAAACAATCCAAATTTTTATCATCTGATGAAGAGATGAATAAAATATGATGTATCCATATAGTGGAATATCATTTGGCAATAAAAAGGAATAAAGTGCTGACATATACTACAAAATGGATGAAACTTTAGAATATTATGATTGGTGAAGAAGCCATTCACAAAGACCCATACTATATGATTCCATTTCCATAAAATGTTCAATAGGCATGCCTATAGAGACAGAAAATTAGTATGCGTTCCGGGCTGGAGAAGTTGGCTGGAAGTAAGGAGTGATTGCTAACGGGTATAGGATTTCTTTTGGGGTGATGAAAATGTCCTAAAATTGACTATAGTGATGGCTGTAAACCGCTCTGAGTATATACCAGAAAGCACTGAACCATGTACTTTGAGTGAATTGGATGATATATAGATTCTTATGTCAAAAAGCTAGTATTAGAAGTCTATGTTTAATAAAAAATATTAACAATAAAAAACTATCATAAAACCACTCAACCATACACGATACCTGAAAGTATTCATTCATTCAATCTTCCAACATGTATTTATCAGCTCCTTTGCAGCAGGCTCATGGCAAAATGAGGGAGAGACACAGATCAACAACTATGATCTCTACTTTCAAGAACAAATAATCTACTGACTACTGTTTGTAGTTTTTGTGCCCACTCCCCACCTTATTTCTCATTCTGTAGGAGAAACCTGATTACAAAAAATGAGGTGGAGACTGCTATTTGTTGAGTAAAATCTGCATCTTCTTTTTCTCAGGCACACAACTAGATTACATTTCCTAGCTTCCCTTGCAGTTGGGTGACCCTTGTAACTAAGAGTTAGCTAACAGTTTGTAAGGCTAAAGAACAGATCTTCCAAGTTTGACACATCTTCTGCCTGCTCCTACAGGCATTTCCTCCCTTCCTCCAATGGAATGAAAATAAGCAAGCTGATCTTGGAAGCTACATGTTGCAAATGGCAAAGTCTTTACCAACTTGAGCCCCTGAATGACTCTGTGGCGGCAAACTTCCCAAGCTGTCCTATAACTTCACTCTTATGCTAGGAAGAAATGCACCACTAACACTAAAGCAAAACCTAGTGTTGCCCTAACAAACTCATTGGGGTATAATAATAAGACAGAAATACTGTAGGCTGTGAGGCTCCTTTCAGTCCCGTAAAAATCTAGGCTTATATCACATTGATAAGTGATCATTTTATCTAGCTTTCATTAGACATATGTTATTGCCTTTACTGAGGAGGGCATGGCAACCCATGCCAGTATTCTTGCCTGGAGAATCTTCATGGACAGAGGAGCCTGGTGGGCTGCTGTCCATGCGATCGCACAGAGTCGGACACAACTGAGCAACTAAGCACAGCACAGCACACTGTCTTTATTACTTAACCCTGGTTTGGTTGTTTTCTGTTCCTTGAAACTCTTGCTGTTCCTTGAACTCCTGCAGCCAGGTACCTGGAGTGACACTGGTACGGGAGAAGGTAGTTGTGGTTAAATGCAGTGGTCCAGGTAGGTGATGCTAAAACATAAAGGCAAACAAACAAAACACCGTGGTGTTCATGTGTCAATTATCTAGAAAACACTGGGTTGATCCCCCAGCAAAAGCATTGCCTCATCTAGCCTCCTCCATTTTCCTTCCTGATTTATTTTCCCAGTATACCTTTCATTTTTTCCTGCTTTTTGACTAACCTTGATAGTAATTTAAACTCGATTCTGCTCATTTTATCATACTAGATGGTAAAAGACACTTTGGGATAGAGTCTAACTCAGGGATTGCAAACAAACTTTGATATTTGTTCAAATAAGCCCACTTTAGGAAGGCCAAGTTGCCATGAAAATATCATCAAGCATTTGAGAAAACAAGCAAACAGGGAAATGAACAAATAATAACAACTGTCCCAGTGTCTATTCATTTGTGGGAAAAATTGAAAATCATTTCCCATTATAATTCCTGCACTTACTGCCAAGACCCAAATTCTTCCACCTGCACAGAAACAAGAGATTATAAAATTATGTAAACATGGGCAATTTTGCTTTTTGAATTACTTTTCCCACAGGCCACCAGGTGTTTAGTTCTGTGTTCTAACCATCGAGGGCTTCCCAGGAGGCTCAGTGGTAAAGAATTCACCTGCAATGTAGAAGACGCAGGAGACATGGGTTCGATCTCTCAGTTGGGAAGGTCCCTTGGAGGAGGGCATGGCAACTCACTCTAGTATTCTTGCATGGGAGAATTTCATGGACAGAAGAGCCAGATGGGCTGAGGTCCAAGGGGTCACAAAGAGCCGGACACGACTGAAGCAACTTGGCACACACACCCATCAGAGGGTCAAGGGAAGAGGAGAAAGAATCCGGGAGAGAAAAACATGGCCAGGGTAACTGGCACCAAGGTTCTAGCTCTGGACAGAGTGACCAGAGTCCCTGTGCCTGAAACTTCCCAACAATAGCTAAAGAAAGCTAACACCAAAGAAGATGTCCAGAAAAAGCATGGGGAGAAATGAAAATTGATGCAGAAAATAGAGAAGATCATATCTGGTCCACACTCAAGGGTTTTGCTGCCCATCTGGACCTCTTATTGTTCATGGGGCTTTCAAAACAGAAGGTTGACAGTACTCCCCTGGTGGTCCAGCGGTTAAGACTCTTGTGCTTCCGATGCAGGAGGCATGGGTTTGATCCCTGGTCAGGGAACTAAGATCCTACAGGCTGCCCAGTTCAGGCAAAAAGTGAAAATTTAAAAACAAACAAACAAAATAGAAGGCTGTCAAAGCTACAGTTCCAGAGTGCTATGAAATAGACATTAGACGAGAAAGAGACAGGAGTCTGAAGGCGTGCGTTTATGAGGTTTTAAAAAGTCATGATCGCCATCACAAACTGAAGCTGAGTAAGTTTTCGTGTGATCTGGGGGAACGCAGCACTCACCTACACTGCTGGTGGGAGTGTGGATGGTACAATCTTTCTAGAGGACAATTTGGCACTATGTGTCAACCGCCTTAAAGTACTAGCTAATTCTCCATTCCTTCAGTTGCAAACTCTGCCCTCTGATCTAGGTATTACATTTCTAGCAATTTATCCTAAATTTTAAAATGAAAGAAAACAGGGTTTTCTTGTTGGAATTTTCACAGTACAGTGTATCATTTGGAAAATATGACATAACAGTGTGATTGTAAGGAAAAATTTAGAGATTTTGAAACTTACTAGGTGTTCTGTTTAGCTCTCTATCATTATCTGTGCTATTTAAGACTGCTATTTCACAATTCTGGAGAGAAGTTCACATGTAGAAAACAAATAGTAATGCAAATAATTCCTGTTTATAAAAATACAAATAGTGTCTGGTGGAAAACAATTGATTATTTCCCTGTGGATGCCAACCTTTTTTTTTTTTTTTTTTTACCAGCTTTGCATCTATTTGTAAATTTATTTCAGTATTCTTTATCTAACTCTAAACATCTGAGATAATTTGAGGTTTTTTAAAACTGGTTGTAATAACTTCCTGGTTCTTCATTAATTAATGAGATAAAATCTTTGACGTACATTCGTTTTAAACTTGTGTGGGAGTCATGATTTTACCCTTTTTAAAATGTATCCTTTATTATGGAGATTAGTTAAATATGGAGATTATATGGTACATTCATATAATAGGATGCAACATAGCCTTAAAAGTTGTTGCTACAGAAGAACATTTGATACAGAAACAACAAGGCAAGCTGCAGAACTAATGTACAGTATATAAGCACAGAACAAGAGTTCTTATATAAAAATGTAAATATAAATATGTAAATATATATAGATGTGGTTCAGGACACATTACCCCAAAATAAAAATTTTTTAAAAATTTTAATTTAAAAAAAAGAGGAGAAGGGGACAGCAGAAGATGAGATGGTTGGATGCCATCACCAATTCAAAGGACATGAGTCTGAGCAAAATGTGGGAGATGGTTAGGGACAGGGAATCCTGGCGTGCTGCAGTTCATGGGGTCGCAAAGAGTCAGACACGACTTAGTGACTAAACAACAACCACCTCAAAATATGGCACCTTGGCGTATTAAATATTTTAAGCTGATGGAGTTGAGAAAATAGCAGAAGCAGAAAGATATTTATGACAACCCCCTGCCCTCTTTCCTGGAAGTAGTCCTAAGACCCTCCTGTGACAGGTACCCCAACTGTACCCAGAGGAAAGGAGCCTCCTTAGCTCCAGGATGGAAGTGCTCAGAGAAGACTGAATACATAGGCCTTGCTAAATCTCCCTTACTTCACCACACTTAGCTCCTATTCTTGCCCTGTAATATTTCTCCACAACCTTCCACTCTTCACCAAACCTAGAATAAAACCATTCAATTCAGTTGTTTCTTCAGGTCTTCATTTCTTTATGAAGGCTCATGTAAAACTTGTATTGCAAGCGAAAGTATTAGTCTTTCAGTCGTGTCCAACTCTTTGCAAGCCCATGGACTGTAGCCTACCAGGCCTCTCTGTCTATGGGATTCTCCAGGCAAGAATGCTGGAGTGGGTTGCTGTGCTCTTCTCCAGGGGATCTTCCCAATCCAGGGATATAGAACCCGGATCTCCTGCATTGCAGGCAGATTCTTTACCATCTGAGCCACCAGAGAAGCTCCAGAAACTTGTATTAAAGAAATTCACAGGCTTTTCTTCTGTTAATCTGTCTTTGTCAATTTAATTCCAGATCAACCGAGGGACCCTAAGAGGACTGAGGAAAAGTTTTTCCTTTCCTACTAAATATGTATCAGTTCAGTTCAGTCACTCAGTCGTGTCCGACTCTTTGCGACCCCATGAATCACAGCACGCCAGGCCTCCCTGTCCATCACCAACTCCCGGAGTTCACTCAGACTCATGTCCATCGTGTCCGTGATGCTATCCAGCCATCTCATCCTGGGTCGTCCCCTTCTCCTCCTGCCCCCAGTCCCTCCCAGCATCAGAGTCTTTTCCAGTGAGTCAACTCTTCGCATGAGGTGGCCAAAGTACTGGAGTTTCAGCTTTAGCATCATTCCTTCCAAAGAAATCCCAGGGCTGATCTCCTTCAGAATGGACTGGTTGGATCTCCTTGCAGTCCAAGGGACTCTCAAGAGTCTTCTCCAACACCACAGTTCAAAAGCATCAATTCTTCGGCGCTCAGCCTTCTTCACAGTCCAACTCTCACATCCATACATGACCACAGGAAAAACCATAGCCTTGACTAGACGGACTAAACATGTATATGTGTGTATAACCATAAATGTGACATGCAGGTATATATTTCAGTTCTGGGGTAATACACATCAAGATAATAACAGGGATTGTCTGGAAATGAAAGTAGAAGTATTTCATCCTTCTATACACTTAAATGTATTTTCTTGTTTTTTTGAAATTAATTACACTTTTACACCAAAAAAGTGCATTAAAAAAATGCAGTGGGATGGGCCAGAACATGTTTATCTAGTGCTGATTTATTTTCAGATTTAAAAACTCAATCCCTCCTATGCACATTTGCTCGGACAGTCCAGGTTTCTGCCTGATGTTGCCATATGAATAACAAGGGCCCCTTTCATTCTTTAAATGGTCCCAGTTTGAAAGGAAAACAATTTATGGTAATTTTACTTCTGTGATATAAGATCACAAGATTTGAAGCATGTCATTCCTGACTGCAGGAAGTAAGAAGTTTAAAGAGAAGTTAGAATATCTGCAAGCAATTTCATAATTCAACAGTTCAAAATCTGAATTTTACCTTATCCAGAAAGATATTCTTGCAAAAAACACATGATGCTTGCCTTCACAGATTGCACAATTGAATTCCGAGTTGAGTTAATTGTGTGAATAAATGGGGCGAATGATCACAGAATTTCCTGCCATTTACATCTACTAACATTTACATTGGAGGGAGAGTCCACAAGTCAATTGAATATTTTAGCAGGAAAAGTGTTCCAGAAGAAAAATACCTATGATATAAAAACTGCTCTTAATAAAAGAAAAAAATTTTTTCCTGTGTAAATTTTACATAACTGCAAACAACATACAGATTTTAGGACAGAGAAGAGACTTCAGATGTAAAGCAGCATTTATCTTGTCTGTGCGGAGATTAGAGTGATGCCTTTACAAATCCACCGCCAACCCCATCTGAGGCTCTCCCAGCGGGGAACCAGCCGGTTCAGAAAGTGAGCTTTTCAAATGCAAAGCAGGTTTTTTTTTTTTTCTTCCGTCTGCCTTCTTCCCTCTGAAAGGAGACAACTTAAAGTCTTAAAAATTCCACCCCGAATTGTTACAAGGCCATTTATAAGGGCCGAGTACAGTCTAGATCTTAGGCCATGGTCTTAATTCTGGCTGAAGCCTTACAAGGCTGGAGATTGATTTTTATAAGCTCAGAGTTGTATATTTTCCAGAATCCTCTTTCACCATATTAATATTACAGTGGAATCAGATAGGGAAACTTTTCCTTTATCTGAGAGATAGTGGAGTTGGTCTGATCCTCTGTGCTTTCTAAGCTAGATGTGGGAAACTTTATAATAAAGAAAAGCCTCCTTTTGTTCATGTATTTTGTCATAAAGGCAGCACAAAGACTCCCTGAATTTTTTAAAAAGAGAAATATTCTAGCATTATTAATTTTTCATGTCATTTGGTTTTTAGACACTTGGAGAATCAAAGATACATGTTAGGTTATCTAATGAAAAAAACATGGAAGGAAGGGAGGGAGGCAGAGGGGGAAAAGAAGAAGTTTGAAAAGGAAAAGAAAAAAGGGGGGGCAAATAGCTGATTCAATCACTAAGCAAAATAACTAAGGCAGGCTGAGAAATTTTTTACACGCCACTGAGTGCTCCAAAAAGCTGAAGGGATTTCAACCAGAAGCATAGTTTTTCTTGTTCTGTGATTTTCTTTGGCTGGACTTTAGTCAATGAAGACAGCTCAAAAGACAGCGGAAGCACAACAAATATAAAAGGAATTTTCATGAAGCAGAAGTGCCATCCCCAGGTAAGATTTAATCATTTTGCGGAAAGCCCAGCTGGGGTCCACAGCCGCAGATCATATCTATCTCCCCTGAATCTGTGAGCCTGGGTCAATTCTGTTACTGGAGCATCATGGCTTAAGTTAAGGACAGGTGCACATAATGAAGCAACTGAGCCAGTATTAAATGCTTTGGTAAGAGCTGATCATTCAGTGACTTATGTGAATTAAATACTCTGTGTTGTGGTTCCAGAGGTGCTGGGCAGTAGGAATGTATCTTGTTATCCTTGAAACAACTCCGTCTCTGGCCAACAGGCACTGATGTCAGTGCCTTCCCAGTGTGGAGCCAACAGATGATTTATAGGCCAAGAGGGAGAAGAGTGTCTTGTTGCCTGTAACAAAGACTATTTTCAACTCTCTCAGTTGAGAAAATTCTACCTTCTGGCTCAGGCATTATGTAGATTAATACGCTTCCTAAAATTGCAGTGACTCATTACGCTGCGCTTGGAATGGGCGGCAAGCTTTGTTTGCACATCTCTCTTTGAGAGGGCCGTTTCATCCCACAGCCTCCAGAGAAGTCCCTTCAGCCACCCACACACCAGACAACCAGAGGAAACCTGATTAGGGGCTGTCAAGGAAAAAAACCCAAACAGAGCAAAGTGTAAACTCCTTTACAATTGAAGAAAGGCTTTTGTGACCAAAAGGTGAACTAGTGCAGAAAACATTCAACTTCTTTTGGTCTTTGGATCTTTTTCACGGTATATGCTCAGAGAACTGCCTTTATGGGTTGGTTACAGTTTTCAGGCCTCTTCCCCCCGAACCTTACATTTGGTGGGAGGGGGTTTGGCATTAGTTGGAACACCTGTCAGCCTCAACAAAGGTGGTGAAGAGAGAGGGACATGGAAACAAACACAGGCCCTGAGAATGAGAGTGCTCCATCTCACAGAAAAGCAATTTCAGCCTTGGCTCTTCAGGGATGAAGAGAGAAGAGAGGTAATGTTCACGTGTCTGCCTTGTACAGAGTGTTGGCACATAAATTATCTCATTTAACAGGTTTGGCTCAGTGACAGAGAGCGGGGACCATGAGCAAATCCCAACTTGTGCACATCGGGGAAACATGAGATCTTTCCCAAAGACAGCTGGTTGAGATGGTAAAGAGAGAGACAGCTGGGCACAGTAATGCGACCAATAGGAGAAAAAAGGGGAAATGTTGAGAGGGAAATGAGATTCTAGGGAAAATATCTGCCCAGGTCACACCCAGCTTGAGAAGGTACCCAAAGTCCTGGGTAGCTGGGTTTGGTTCTGGTTGTCCAGGAAACTCATAAGTCCTCAGCAGTTCACCAGACAGGAAAAGTTGTATTTGGGGTGTGGGGAGAGCTCTCCAAGCTCACCATTTCCCTGGGGATAGATCTCTGTGGCCTCCTTTAGAGAATGTGGGCTGCCCGCTTCATTCACCTCTCCAGCCCTGGTACCTAGCTGGGCACCCGGCAAATTAAAGCAGTTCAATAAATGCTTATTGAATCAGTGCCACGAACAGTTGAGCATAACATTTGAAAAATTGGGGCATACTCTCTCACAATAAATTTACTCAAAAGGAATGGGTAAAAAAGGAGAAAACTGGAGACTGGGAAGAGGGAAAAAAGATGCAGTGACTTATATGGTATGCTAGCAATAAGTGGGTTTGCAAAGTGGTTTGGGGGCGTTGGACAGGACAGAGGCTGAAGGAAGGTATATTTTTGATGCCCTGGAATTGTACTCCTGAGAACTGTCCTGGATTTAAATGAGGGGTATTGGTCTTTTATTTCCATTCACATGTATGGAGTGCCCTTTTCTGTGTGGGGCTTGAGGCTATGACAGAAAAAAAACTCTTCTTTCTCCTCTCCTGGCACTCACATCCTAGATGTGAAGACTGACAAGATATATGCATCAAAAATAACTCTCTACATAGCCAAGATACAAGGTGGTGATGGTGGGGGTGTATGGTGTGTGTAATGTGTGTTTTTGAGTGTTGTGTATGTGTGAAGTGTGTGTGTGTGTGTGTATGTGTTAGAAAAGGCATCCTTGGCTCTGGACAGGTTGGCTCCAGGAGGCCAAGGAGTCCCATGACCATGTCTTCTGTGTTATGTCCCCTCGAATGAGACCATTGACAATAAAACGTAAGCCTCTTGACTTTGTGCATGGTGGGGAAATGGCAGAATGGTCATATAAACACATCAAATCTTTTTTTTGGAGGAGGGAACAAAGCAGAGTTGAATAAAAACAAAATCCTTTTTTTTCGGCAGGGAGAAGGATTTAAATCTATTCATTTTAGACACGTATGTCAAATCCTAATATGCAATAGACTCTGTGTCTGTTGTAAATGAATGAGAGACCCTCCTTGATATCCTGGATCTTGAAACTTACAAACTTAGACCAGGGCTCACAAACTCAAGTGCCTGCCAGCTGAGTGAAGGATGAGATGGTGGCCACCTGGAGGTGCCCATCGTGTCAAGGTGTTGGGGGTGAGCCACAGCAGCTCACTTCCTGGGACTGTTGCTGTTGGCCATGCAGACCCACTGTTGCCAGTTTGTTACTTCTGTGTTAGACAATTTTAGTAAATCATTATTTCGAAAAAAAATCATCAGGGTACTACCTGAAGCCCTAAAGGGGGTCCCCTACACTAGCTAGAGAAGGCCTCCCTCAAGCATCTACATCAAAGTTACCATATGCAGGAGAGAACTTCTTATATTATTTGATTTTCTCTTCATGTTGACTTTTGTGGCTAGAATCCATTTTGTGTTTTGCCTTCCTCCTCCTATTCCTTCCACTTATTCAAACTGAGAGTCAAGTTTCTGTTTCATTACCTCAGAGAAAATAAGACAGGGCCAATGCAGAAGTAGCTTGCAAATCTTTCTGGCTTTTATTTTCCCAAAGCTTCATACCTTAGGAGTAATTAGCAGATGAGGTAAAAGGAAGAAAAGATTTTCCAGTATCTGCAGAACCTTGGACAGGACAAAATACCACTAATTTCATGCCCCAAGCAAGCAAGAAACACCTCCCAGAGTGGGAAGAGGTACAGGAAGGAAAGAAGAAACAATAATGGGCTTCAGAGCAGTACAGATCCCAGCCCGGGATCTAGCCACTGCTGGTTCTTCTAGACAGAGGGGTCTGTAGACAGCTTAAAGGATACAGCTGTGCCCCAAGTGCAAGGGGCCATGCAGACAAGTAACTCGGGGAAGACTACATCTCCTGGTGACCCATGACCGCTGAACCGCTGCACCATCCCTGACCGTGGGAAATATTGTGGAACCATGGCACAGCTCTTATGGAAGATGAGAGCCCCAAGGGCAACTGAGGTGAGGTTTTCTTCCTCCTCATCAGTGGGCAGCTAAGGTAAAAATAGAGTGAGTTACAAAAAGAGTGAAGATGTGTTATGTCCTCCAAATCTGAGGATGTGGCTTGAAATTGAAACCCACTATAATTTTTGGTTACAGGCATCATACATTAACGTGTCCATGTTTTCATATTAAGTCCTTTGGAACTCTTCTTTTTTAAAAATACAGCTATGGAACATATTTTTCTTTTTTTGCCACTAAAGACAGTTCCTGCTGCTCCCTCCCTAAAAATTCAGCTGCAGGGTATTCTTGTCCTTTGAGGGACTGATTCGCAGGAGGAGTGGAGTTGGGGCACTTGTCGTCTTCTCAGCGTGAGGTCTCTGGATGCTGGTGAGAGAAGATATATTATCCGCCTTTAACAGAGTCGTTAAGAAGGATTCCATGCTGTGGTGAAGCTCAGGCACGCCTCAGACTCCATTTCCAGAAAATCTGACCCATTTGTGGTAGGGCCAGGTACTGCATCAACTGGAAACACTTTTGAAAGTCATGTTCTTAATAAGTATTTTAGGACACAGGCTCAACAGTACTGCCACAGGCAAACCCTCCTGTGCGGAGGCCCTCTCATGGTATATGGTACATGCTATGTTGTGATCTGCTTTCTGCGCTTTGTCAGGAAAACATCACATCCGAAAAAATTACTAGAAACTTCTCTCTTCTACATGACCCAGAGGAATCTGAACCAATAATGAAGGTGAACCTTGTGCTGATGTGTGTGCAATTACATAAGGTTTTTGCTGGAAGATTCACTCTCCCAAGATGGGTGTAGAGAGAGACAAATTCCTTGATACTGAAAGATTAGGGAAAAGAATGAAAGTTCAGAGAAGAGAGAATATTTTTACCTCTTGCTTATAAGAAAAACATAAAATAAATGATGAAAAAATCACACAAAAGAAAAGGAACAGTAAAAGATCACAGTAGGAAGAAAGATGGATTTACAGTAATTTGCAAAACACTTCTATTAATTTTCAATTACTTGCAGAGTGGCTTGTAGACCATAGGCCTACAGAGCCCTATTCTAGGAAGGCATCTCTAGAGAGTTTGGCTTTTCTTGAACTAACTAGATTGGGATTCCAGGTGACAAGAACTTGTTGGGAACCACATGCTTTGGCTTCCAGGGACATATTTTAAAGGGGGTGTTTTTTGATAGCCACTGTTGTGTACCTGTCTCTACTCATAGTGTTGTCATTTCACAGGATCCATCCAATTTTTCTCTAAAAAGCAATTTCCTCTTTCATGCAGGTCTTAGCACTAAGAAAATTTTGCTCTGACACTGTCACCCTCTGTCATCAATAATGGTTCTCAAATATCCAGGTGGACTTTAGCTCTAATCTTAACTTTGAAGAGTGGAATTTTAACTTAAATTGTGACCACAAAACACACAAACACATGCTACCCAATCATCTGCTATCTATCACTATCTGTCATGAGTTTTAAAGCCACCTAATAAGCTTCAGAAAATAAAAGTCTTCACTGCTGGTGGTATGCAAGATATCTGGGGGAACCACAATTGACTGTAGCAATCTGAGCCATATAATTTCTCTTATTTTGAAACAGATTTTGAGAGAGGTGTTTTAAGTTTGGGAGTCAGACCGAAGAGAAATCCTTCCATGGAAAACATTTCCCAAAAGCAAGAATATGTGTTACATCATTCATTTGAACAGAAGAACCATGAGAATCACCTAAGTTTTACGCAAATGGTCTTTAAGGATTAAATTTGGTCACGAAAGAACAGAGCCAATAACAATAAATAACCAAATAATAATAATAAATAACCAAATTATTTTACATTACAGGGCTTTGATAAGTATAAAGGTATGATTTGCTTCAAATGTTTTTGTGCATATATCTATAAATGAAAATAATGTCATTTCATAATAATAAATAATATAGAACATCTGTACCATTTACCTCTTAATTGTTTTCAAATTGCTTTTTTATGCTAGGATTTATTAATGCCTTGGGTTTTATTTTGTACTCTACTGAATTTCTTAATCCCCCAAAAAGATAAGGAAGGAGATAGTAAAGGATACGTAGAGAAAATAATAAAATAGAAAACAAAGACATAAAGAGAATATCATTCAAGTCAAAAGTTGTTTCTTGTAAAAAAAAATAGCAAACATATTTCACAATAATTCTTGATCTATCAGTTACTGAAAGCCACCTTAAAAATCTCCCATGTTGATGGATCAGTTTTTATCTTATCTATTTTTAATCTATATTACTCAGTTCAGTTCAGTTCAGTCACTCAGTCGTGTCCAACTCTNCTACTGAATTTCTTAATCCCCCAAAAAGATAAGGAAGGAGATAGTAAAGGATACGTAGAGAAAATAATAAAATAGAAAACAAAGACATAAAGAGAATATCATTCAAGTCAAAAGTTGTTTCTTGTAAAAAAAATAGCAAACATATTTCACAATAATTCTTGATCTATCAGTTACTGAAAGCCACCTTAAAAATCTCCCATGTTGATGGAACAGTTTTTATCTTATCTATTTTTAATCTATATTACTCAGTTCAGTTCAGTTCAGTCACTCAGTCGCGTCCAACTCTTTGCGACCCCATGAATCACAGCATGCCAGGCCTCACTATCCATCACCAACTCCCGGAGTCCACTCAAACCCATGTCCATTGAGTTGGTGATACCATCCAACCATCTCATCCTCTGTCGTCCCCTTCTCCTCCTGCCCTCAATCTTTCCCAGCATCAGGGTCTTTTCCAATGAGTCAGCTCTTCGCATCAGGTGGCCAAAGTATTGGAGTTTCAGCTTCAACATCAGTCCTTCCAATGAACACCCAGGACTGATTTCCTTTAGGATGGACTGGTTGGATCTCCTTGCAGTTCAAGGGACGCTCAAGAGTCTTCTCCAACACCACGGTTCAAAAGCATCAATTATTCTGAATTTATTCTAGGTCTTTGGTCCTACAGTCCATATTTGCTGCATTCTAGGCTTTTACATTTAAATGCATACAGGTGACCCTTTCTCTAAACCACCAGGATGGTAAAGAACCTGTCTGCCAATGCAGAAGACATAAGAGACTTGCATTCAGTCACTCAGTCAGGAAGATTCCCTGGAGGATGAAATGACAACCCAGTACAGTATCCTTTCCTGGAGAATATCATGGACAGAGGAGCACGGTGGGCTACAGTCATGGAGCTACAAAGAGTCAGACACAACTGAAGTGACCTAGCATGCAGCAGGGGGTTAAACAGCACCAGTGTATGTCCATTCAGCTGGGGTGCTGGCTGACAACTGTGTCTATCCTCTACTAATTCCTATAAGTTTCCTGTAAGGTCAATTACACTTAACAAAGAAGAAAAAGTGAAAGTGTTAGTCATCAGTCGTGTCTGAAAAGACTCTTAAAACACTGTAAATCATAATCTTAGAGGTGCTGTATTGGGAAAAATTTCTCAGAATATGTATCCTATGTCCTGTTTACAAATAAAAAAGAAAAAGAAAGAAAGAAAGCTTAATGTGACCATTCTGAAAAGTATTCATTGTCTGGATTCCAGTAGCATAAAAAGACATGCAGGCCCACCTTGCCAAAATACACTAAATAGAAGATAGAAGACTAATTTATTTATAGGCTATAGAATTCTTGAGGGGTTTTCCAGGTGGCACAGTGATAAAGAAACCACCTTCCAATGCAGGAGACACAGGAGACATGGGTTTGATCCCTGGGACAGGAAGATCCCCTGGAGAAGGAAATGGCAACCACCCCAATTTTCTTGCCTGGAAGATTCCATGGACAGAAGAGCCTGGTGGGCTACATCCATGGGGTCACAAAGAGTTGGACATGACTGAGCACGCACACATAGAATTCCTGAAGGTTAACCCATTCAACTATATCAACAGTAAAACTACCTCTTCACCTCCCCAAGGCTAGGACAGGCTCTGATTACAGCCCTGAACACTAGATATACATTTAGAGGGAAAGTATAGAGCTGCCTTTGTCCTGAAAACCACTGAAATAAGCCTGGCTCCTGTCTGTTTCTCCTTAGTCCCCAGGTATGGAAGGGGTATAAATGAATTTAACAATCACAACAAAAAAATTAGTTTAATCTCTGTCTAGAAAAGAGATGAAAATCCATTGAGTCACACATGTTCTGCATTGTAAAGTCTTCATTAAAATCTCTAGTAATGTGGAAGTAGTCTTTTTGTGGCTCCTCATAAAAATATCCGTAAGGGTTATTTTCAAAACTATTTTGCTATTTACCCAAGTTTAGTTTTAAGAGACTGAATTTCTAAACCACCATGGGCAAATCTGATTTTGTGTCAATCACAGACATGGGCTTTTAGAGCACAAATCTACTCACTGAGGTACTGAAAAATCCTGGAAACAAGATAAGAGAGTTATCTTTGGGATAAATGTTACATCTGTCTTGTGATTGTCTGGGTTTCTTTATCAGTCCTGTCTCTTCTAGTCGACTGTGATTAGGATGGTGTCCTCAGTGAAACTCAGTGCGGGGAATTTTCTTCATTTCCAGGGTATAGTGGAATAAAAAGGTATCTGGTTTTATTTCATATGATTCTCCTTAAGCTACTTTTGATCCTCTTTTATAAGCAAATGTTAGGTGATAGGCATCATGAGAAATAACCCGCCAAAATTCACGTTCACTGTTAAAACAATAATACTAAAAGTAAATTCTTGTAACTAAGATGGTCAGCTGAATTGCATACAAACATAAAAGGACATGAAAGCTTTTTAAAAAAAAATCGCTCTAGACACAATGAGGTACTATCTCATGCTGGTTAGAATGGCTGCTGTCAAAAAGCCTACAAACAAGAAATGCTGGAGAGGGTGTGGAGAAAAGGCAACCCTTTTACACTGTTGGTGGGAATGTAAACTAGCACAGCCACTATGGCGAACAGTGTGGGGATTCCTTAAAAAACTGCAAATAGAACTGCCTTATGACCCAGTAATCCCACTGCTGGGCATACACACCGAGGAAACCAGAACTGAAAGCGACATGTGTACCCCAATGTTCATCGCAGAACTGAAAGCGACACGTGTACCCCAATGTTCATCGCAGCACTGTTTATAATAGCCAGGACATGGAAGCAACCCAGATGTCCATCAGCAGATGAATGGATAAGAAAGCTGTGGTACATATACTCAATGGAGTATTACTCAGCCATTAACAAGAATACATTTGAATCAGTTCTAATGAGGTGGATGAAACTGAAGCCTATTATACAGAGTGAAGTAAATCAGAAAGAAAAACACCAGTACAGTATATTAGTGCATTTATATGGAATTTAGAAAGATGGTAATGACGACCCTATATGCAAGACAGCAAAAGAGACACAGATGTAAAGTACAGACTTTTGGACTCTGTAGGAGAAGGCAAGGGTGAGACGATTTGAGGGAATAGCATTGAAACGTGTATATTACCATATGTCAAATAGATTACGAGTCCAAGTTTGATGCCTGAAACAGGGCATTCAAAGCTGGTGCATTGAGACCATCCTGAGGGATGGGATGGGGAAGGAGGTGGGAAAGGGGTTCGGAATGGGGGACACAGGTACATCCATGGCTGATTCATGTCAACATATGGCAAAAAACAGCACAATATTGTAAAGTAATTAGCCTCCAATTAAAATAAATTAATTTTTTTAAAAAGTAGCTATAGGAATGCAAGGTCAAAATATATCCTTCCACACATGGGCCAATGGCTGGGCTGTTCTAACAAGGGCATTCTAACAAGAGAGGTGTGGAGGACATGAGACAGAGCATTCCAGGTGGAGAATGGGGGTGGTTGGTAAGAGGACAGAAGAGTTGACATCCTCCAGAGGAGGGTCAAAAATCCACATCACCAAGTCTTAGGAGGTGTTGATGTTTAGTGGTGCAGACACTCTAGGGATCGGAACAGAAGGGACAGGAAGTGGCAATGGGGATCTGGACCACTGTGGTTTTCATTTTAGGGGTCCCTGAAGTTGCAAGGTTGGAAAAGTTACTGTTTAGCAGTGGTAGCATCCATCCCTTACCAAAATGTGCATGAGCGAGTTCAATGTCCACCCCACCCAGGACTGCAAAAAAAGGAGGTTTAACAGTGGGGCACTGGAAGTAAAAAAGTAAACAGGAATAGGGACTGGCTTGATAGCACTTAATCAAGACATTGGGTTTTCCTCATAGCTCAGTGGTAAAGAATCCACCTGCCAATGCAGGAGATGAGGGCTCCATCCCTGGGTCAGGAAGATTCCCTGGAGAAGGAAATGGAATCTGGTCCAGCATTCTTGCCTGAAGTATCCCATGGACAGAGGAGCTTGGCAGGCTACAGTCCATGGGGTTGCAAAAGAGTCGGATACCACTTAGCAACAAAACAACAACACCCAAGACACTGTCTTCTGGTCAAAAGCCAGTGTGGTCTATGTACCCACTGCCCCTTAACATTCATGCAATGAAAAACCATTCCCAAGCAGGCGGAGACCATTCTTCTCAGGGTTCGTGGTAGATGCCAAAGAGACTTGGAATCTACAGTAACAAATTAAAAAGATCACTCTCTAGGGATGATCAGGCGTTGGGAGTAGGTGGATGAAGAATTATTATTAACAGGTACACAGGGCTTCTGTTTGAGATGAGAAGGTCTGGAAATAAATAGTGATGTGATGGCACAGCAATTGAACATACTTAATGCCACTGAATTATACACTTTAAAACGGTTAAAGTGATAAACCTATGCGATATATTCTTCACCAAAATGAAAAGATCATTGTCTAGAGCAATGAAATGATTACTGAAGATTCTACTTAGAGTATGAATATTGATTATTGAAAAAAAGACTGAGAATTATCTGAAATCTGTAAACAATCTGTCACAGATCAATGAGGAGTTTCAGTTCAGTTCAGTCGCTCAGTCCTGTCCGACTCTGCGACCCCATGAATCGCAGCACGCCAGGCCTCCCTGTCCATCACCAGCTCCCAGAGTTCACTCAAACTCATGTCCATCGAGTCGCTAATACCATCCAGCCATCTCATCCTCTGTCGTCCCCTTCTCCTCCTGCTCCCAATCCCTCCCAGCATCAGAGTCTTTTCCAATGAGTCAACTCTTCGCATGAGGTGGCCAAACTGGAGTTTCAGCTTCAGCATCCCTCCTTCCAAAGAAACCCCAGGGCTGATCTCCTTCAGAATGGACTGGTTGGATCTCCTTGCAGTCCAAGGGACTCTCAAGAGTCTTCTCCAACACCACAAAACCATCAGTTCTTCAGCACTCAGCTTTCTTCACAGTCCAACTCTCACATCCATACATGACCACTGGAAAAACCATAGCCTTGATTAGATGGACCTTTGTTGGCAAAGTAATGTCTCTGCTTTTGAATATGCTATCTAGGTTGGTCATAACTTTCCTTCCAAGGAGTAAGCATCTTTTAATTTCATGGCTGCAGTCACTATCTGCAGTGATTTTGGAGCCCCCCAAATTAAGTCTGACACTGTTTCCACTGTTTCCCTATCTATTTCCCATGAAGTGATGGGACCAGATGCCACGATCTTCATTTTCTGAATGTTGAGCTTTAAGCCAACTTTTTCACTCTCCTCTTTTACTTTCATTTTTAGAGGACAGTAAAGGAAGAGACTGGACTGGATTAGAACAGAGATCATTCGCTGTCAAAGGTTCGGGCATTTTCCCATTTAAACTCAAGAGGAAAATTCTTAAGGAAATTCCAATCATCCTTTTCATTTTGAGTTTCGACAATGGACCATACAACTATCCCATTCTCCAGCTATAAGGGGCATAGAAGGGCTTACCTCCTTTACTTTCTTAACCATCCAAGTAAGTTTTAACAGGAGAAATATAACAAAGTAAAATTTGTTTAAGACAGTGAAAGGATAGGGAGGCTTACTCAGAAAAGATGAACTTCTGTCAGTTATACTATATTTAACAGTATCTAATGTATAGCTTCCCTTTTTAGGAACGACGGAGAGATCAAAGAGAATATGAAGGTATGCAATGAAAGCTTTGATAAGCATAGAAAAAAGGATCTATGAAGCAAGTTCTAAAATGTGTGCAATAGTCCTGAATCAAAGATGGAAAGGTTTTAGTGATTTAATATGACTTAAGGTGACTTTGAGGGATACAAGAGATAATTAGAAACAAGTGGGTTTATAACACAGTGGCAGAAATTCTGGTCAGGTATAAGGAAAAAAAACAAAAAACTTTAGTTAAAAGTTATGGAAGTAGGTGCTTGGGAAAATTCTTTCCTACAGTAAGGATATAGGAATATGTAAGAAAATAAATCACTTTTTCATTTGGCATTATTTAGGTGCAGTGAGCTTTGAGTACAAATGAGATCAAGTGTAGGTTAAAATTTTATTTAAAGTGTATTATTTAGAAAGAGGGAAGTGATTAGTCTCTTTTCACTCTGAAGAGCAGGGAAGTGGGTTTTTCTCTCTCAAAGGGAAAAGGAACACATGGAAGATGATAAGAAATCAGAGTGGAGGAAGGTTAACTTTTGAGGAATTGGAGAGATGTAGTCTAGAGGAGAAAAACGTACAGGGAGTGTGCTTCAAATAGCTCAAGAAGAATTTAATATTCTATTGCTGTTGTTCAGTCGCTAAGTCGCGTCTGACTCTTTGCGACCCCATGGACTGTAACACGCCAGACCTCCCTGCTATCTCCCGGAGTTTGCCCAAGTTCATGTCCATTCAGTTGGTGATGATATCCAACTATCTCATCCTTTGCTGCCCTCTTCTCCTTTCGCCTTCAATCTTTCCCAGCAACAGGTTCTTTTCCAATGAGTCCCGTGATATTCTTTCGGGCCACCCAAAATAGATTTCGGATATAAGGGATTAGTGAAAAGAAACAGGTTTTGATTCACCTTAAGGAAGAAATTTAATGGTCAGAGCTACCCAAAGATGAGATGAATTTCCCTGAATATAACGAGCTCAAAATACTTAAGTATAAAAGAAGATGTGGTCCATATAATGCTGTTGTCCAGTCACTATCATTTCTGGCTCTTTGTGACCCCAAGTACTGCAGCATGCCAGGTTCCTCTGTCCTCCACTATCTCCCGGAGTTTGCATATATACAATGGAATACTATTCAGCCATAAAAAGGAATGGGTTTAGGTCATTTAAGTGATGTCAATGGACCTAGAGTCTGTCATTCGTTCAGAGTGAAGTTCATCAGAAAGCGAAAAACAAAGATCATGTATATAAGGAATCTAGAAAAATGGTACTGATGGAACTATTTGCAAGGCAGGAATGGATGCAGAGGGAGAGAATGGACTTGTGGCCACTGGGGGAGGGAGAGGGTGGACGAACTGAAAGAGTGGCACTGACATGTATACACTATGGATGGCTAGTGGGAAGCTGCTGCGTAACACAGGGAGCTCAGCTCAGCGCTCTGTGATAGCCTCGTGGGGTGGGAGGAGGGTGTGGGCGGCAGGCCTGGGAGGGAGAGGCTACACATATAGCTAATTCACTTTGTCATACGGCAGAAACTAACACAGCATTGTAAAGCAATCATACTCTAGTAAAAAAATTTTTTTAAATACTTAAGTATACTCTGAGTCCGGGGATATTGAAGAAGTAGAGATTCTACAGTTGGAGTAGGTGACTCTTAAAGTTATCCATCGATACTTTTTTGTCCTTTAACAGCTCCACAGTGAAAATGGTGAAAGTGAGGCTGCTTCGTGTCATCAAACTGGAAAATACTGGAGTAATGACACGTGAAGTTAACAGAGTATACTTGGCAGGAGGAAACCACATCAAACTTTTGCTTTCTTTTATGACTCAGATAGGGCTTCCCAGGTGGTGCTAGTGATAAAGAACCTGCCTGCCAACGCAGGAGACTTAAGAGGCTTGGGTTCAATCCCTGGGTTGAGAAGATCCCCTGGAGAAGGGCATAGCAATCTGCTCCAATATTCTTGCCTGGCAAATCCCATGGACAGAGGAGCCTGGCAGGCTACACATCCACAGGGTCTCAAAGAACTGTACACAACTGAAGTGACTTCACATACACACACGCACAACTCAGATAATTACTTAAGTGTTGTTGTGGTAAACTCATTGGAAAATTTTGCTCTTTCTGATTTTTTCTTGAGTTAGAAAGAAATAAAATATTTCAAACTTGCACATTTAAAGTATTGAATTTCTTATTTTTATTGCCAGTAAGGATTTACTTTAATAAAGAATGGTTGACAAGGATGCTTGTTATGACTTTTCCCAACTCAAGTCTAAAAAAGAAATCAAGGAAAGTGAGGCACATTGAGCTTTCCAACAGATCTTGTCTATCATTTCAGGTTTGTCAATTTGAATCTGTGCTGTGTTAAGTCACTTCAGTCATCTCTGACTCTTTGAGACTGTATGGGCTATTGACCGCCAGGGTCCTCTGTCCATGAGATTCTCCTGGCAAGACTACCTGAGTGGATTGTCATTTTCTCCTCCAGAGGATCTTCCCAACCCAGAGATTGGACCTGAATCTCTTATGTCTTCTGCATTGGCAGGCATATTCTTTATCGATAGCACCACCTGGGAAGCTCAAATTTGAGTCTGTAGGATGTAAGAAATAAAGAGATTTTACTTTCCATACTTCTTAGTGATTAAATTTCTATAAGACATTCATTACTTTTATGATATAAATAAATTGCAAAAATTAAAACATTCAAAGTTTGGCACTGCCGATGATATATCCCCAAAGGCAGAGCTGACTGTGGTGTGACAGGTCTGGTTCCAGGTTTGGCCCTGCTTCTTAATCAGTATATGCCTTTTATTTGCCTTCACTTTAAAAAGATAAAGTGAAAGAGATATATAGACTTATAAGATAACAGGTTTTTTTTCCCAGCACCTTAAAAAAGTTGGTCCATTGCCTTCTTGCATCTTTTGTTTCTAGCAAGAGATGTTTTTCCCTTTTTGTAACGCATATTCTTTGTTTTGTTGCTTTTAAGATTTTCTCTTTTCTCTGGTCTTGCACAGTTTGACTATAATATACCCAGGTGTGGCTTTCTTTGCCTGAGAAGGCAATGGCACTCCACTCCAGTACTCTTGCCTGGAAAATCCCATGGATGAAGGAGCCTGGTAGGCTGCAGTCCATGGGTCGCGAAGAGTCGGACACGACTGAGCGACTTCATTTTCACCCTTCACTTTCCTGCACTGGAGAAGGAAATGGCAACCCACTCCAGTGTTCTTGCCTGGAGAATCCCAGGGACGGCAGAGCCTGGTGGGCTGCCGTCTATGGGGTCGCACAGAGTCGGACGCGACTGAAGCGACAGCAGCAGCAGCAGCAGCAGCTTTCTTTGCATTTATCCACTTGGGATTTCCTGAGCTTCTGGGATCTATTTGATGTCCTTCAGGAAATTTGAAAAGTTCTCAGCTATGATCTCTTCAAATGGTTATTCTGCCCATTGTCTCTCTTCTCTTCTGGAGTCTAATTACATGGACAGTGGATCATTTCATTTTGTCCCAGATAGTCTATTCTGTTTTTCTTTCTTTTTGTTTTCACTCATTTTCCCCTGTTTCAACTGCATATTGTGTACTCAGCTATGTTCAAGTTCCCAGATTCTTTCCTTCGCTGAATTCTACATTCTTCACTCCTTATGTTGATTTTTTTTAATCTCTAGCATTCCTACTTGACTATTTTTAAAGCCGTTTCCTGAAAATCTCTATATCTTCATGAAGTTGTTGACCTCTTCTACTAGATTTTTATCGTAGTTATTATTAACTTCTTGTCTGATAATTCCAGTATCTGTGACATCACTTCATGTCACTTTTATGACATCTATGGGTCTACTTCTATGGATTATTTTCTCTCTTGACCATGTGTCACATTTTTCTTGCTTCTTCACTTGTCTAGTAATTTTTTATTGTATCTGGACATTTTGTATGAAATAACAGTAGAGACTGAACTAAGTAATATTTACTTTCCAAAAGAGGATGTCCTTTTATATCAAGTTACTTTTTAGGGGGTTGAGTCAATCTGACCAGTGGGAGTTGGCTTTCTCGTACCTTTAGTCTGACTTTGTTCACTGCTGACTTCAAAAGTTTGCAAGCAGGATCAATACTACTCTTCTTCAAGACTTGGGGTCTGAGCACGGGCAAGGTTTTAAAGCTCTCTGCACTTTGTAACCAAGCAACCAACTATCTGAACCATTAAAAATATATCTTTGCACTATAGCTCAGCAGACTATTGTTCAGGTTGCTGGGGAATTCTCTTTGCTCTCCAGGAGTGTAATAGGCTTTCTGCATTACAGAAATTTCTCTCTGTCTGGAATGTCTCAGACAGATTTCCCTTAGCTATCTTGCAGTGCTTCCAAGACCTACCTGGATGGTGAGTGTATACAGTGTCTCAAGTTTGTTTCTCTCAGTCCACCTGCACTGTTCCCTCCAACTTCAAAGGACAGCTGCTGTGCACCTGGGGAGGCTCCACACATCTCAGGTGGCATCTCTTTTAGCTCTCTTGCTCCACCCCACAGGCTCTGTATATTACATGCCCAGCACTAGGCAAAGACCCATGACATACAGTTTGCAGGTACACACAGACCTTTTCTGTGTCCTGTGTCCAAGAACCTCTGAGGTCCTTGAGAAATAAAATCTGTCACATCAGCTCACATGTGGCTGGTAAAACCTAAAGTTTCGGCTGCCTTTTTCTCATCTTGCTGTGGATTCCTTCTCTTATCATTCTGCCATGAATGAGAGAAGCCGTGAGCTTTTTTCTCTTAAAAGGGGAATTTTCTGGAGTTTATACGTTTAGGTCTCTTTTCTTAGATTTCTGGTAAGTTCATGAAAAACAGTGATGAGTGTGTGTGTATGTGTGTATCTGTGTTTGTATTATTGTTGCTGTTAGCAGAGTGACACTCATGGTCTTTTGTGACTCATTATGTGAAGAAAGCTGAGTGCCGAAGAATTGATGCTTTTGAACTGTGGTTGGAGAAGACTCTTGAGAGGAGATCCAACCAGTCCATCCTAAAGGAGATCAGTCCTGGGTGTTCTTTGGAAGGACTGATGCTAAAGCTGAAACTCCAATACTTTGACCACCTCATGCGAAGAGTTGACTCATTGGAAAAGACCCTGATGCTGGGAGGGATTGGGGGCAGGAGGAGAAGGGGACGACCGAGGATGAGATGGCTGGATGGCATCACCTACTCTATGGACATGAGTTTGAGTGAACTCTGGGAGTAGGTGATGGACAGGGAGGCCTGGCATGCTGTGATTCATGGGGTCGCAGAGTCGGACACGACTGAGCGACTGAACTGAACTGATATGCTAATTGGAAGTAGCTATTTACTTTTTGCTAAGTTAATATCTCAAAGCCCCAGTTTCATTACCCATAAAATGACCTAAATGAAGGTTCCACGGCCTATAGATGATGTAGTTGTGTTACATATTCTCATTTCTTTTCTCTTTCCCCTTTGGGTGGCACTTGAAATCACCCAAGCATAGCTTGGTCATAAAATCTAACAAACTCACTGTGCACTACTTTTTTCTTTCTCCCTCACTGAAGTGTGCTATTCTCTATCAATGATTATCCAAGTTGGATGAAGTGGCATTTTACCTATTGCTTCAGAAAAATCTTACTCATCTTGGATTATAATAGTTTTATTCAGAGCCAAGAGCAAATAAAAAGGTCAACCCTAAAAAAGTCACATTCAATTGAATACTGTCTCTTAAATATTAGCTAGGTTGACATTTTAATGAACCTTGGAGTATATAAAATGATCAATATATATTAATAAATAATTTTTATTTTATCATCATCCCCATTTTTTTTCAGGGATGAAATCTAAGTCACAGAGATATTAAGTGACCTGCTTAAGGAAGGAACATAACCCTAGTAGAGACCATCCTTGAATGTGATTTGACCGTCCTGAATCCCAAAGCAGGTATCCAAACCATTCTGCTAATTTATACTAATTTGGGATTCCTGGAACCTACTTTCATGCCACATTCAGTATTTTTTACAGAAGAGATAAGAAACATATATACAAACTCACTTCATTTTTTTGGCTTAAACATTAATTAAAATGCCACAAGAGTTAAGAGAACCATATGTAAATGACACTGAGCTATAGAAACAGACAGCTTCTATTTGGTGATGGGCATATTCCTGCATTAATATTGGCTAAAATGTCTGTATTTCTCTGATCCATTCTTCTCAGACATATTAACACCAGTAAACCTCCTCTGGAATCCAATATCCAAATCCTAGAAAATCCTCATGGGTTATCCCTCATACTCTGCTTTCGAAGCAAAAATAATCTTTTGTTTTTTCAATGGAGATTTTGATTAAGGGCTTCCCTGGTGGCTCAGAGGGTAAAGAATTTGCCCTCAATGCGGAAGGCCTGGGTTCAATCCCTGGGTCAGGAAGATCCCCTGAAGCAGGGAATGGCTACCCAGTCCAGAATCCTTGCCTGGAAAATTCCATGGACAGAGGAGTCTGGCTGGCTATGGTCCACAGGGTCACAAAGAGTCGGACATGACCGACACTTTCATTCTTTTCACTTCTCATTAAATCACAACTAGAATGACTCAGTTTACATGATACCCTAAAGGATTATTACTGATGTCATTTATATGATCACAAGCTGTGTTTACAGCTATAAAGAAAGCTAGGCTTGAGTAGTATTAATAGCCCTACTAATTACTATAAAAGGTTTATGGATGATATAAATTTATATATTATTACTCCAATGTTGTGGTGGTGGCTTTCTTCCAGAAGCAGGTATCACAGGGCCCGTTTGTTCTCCCTTCTTTGCAATAATTTACGAGGAGATGAAGACAAGAGACTGAGTTGAAGACAGAAGGCAAGTAGTCCACTGGGACTTCCTCTTATACCAAGAACAGACTGTGGAGGGATCTCTATCATTTCACACTTTTATTCACAGCAGTGAAAGGGCCAAGTCCTAACCACTGGACCACCAGGGAATTCTTCGAGTTATAAGTGATAATGCTGTGTGTGGAGCACAGTAGGAACCAGTTATTTCTTTTGAAACTAGTACCTAAAATATTGAGTTTATTTTTTTTATATGAGGATCAGCATCCCCTACTCTAAAGTCCAAGGCAACTTGGCTTGCACTTTAGAAGACACCCTATTCAGTGAACAAAAGAATTAGTTATTATATCTCTGGCCTCCTTTCCTCAAGGAGATGGGCTAATTAGAAAGCAGAAATTGCAACACTGTAGTATCTTGATTTTGAGTCTCTTTGAATTCTTATTAAAAGACTATTTTGGTTCATAAAATGAAGATGGAAGAAAAAATGCTGATTTCAATGGATATAGAAAATAATCACCTTCTATTAACCAGTTCTTCTCCCAGTTGTTTTAAAACTTCTGATTTCAATTTAAAAAATCACACAAAAAAACAAAGGGTTTACATGATTATCCTAAGCCTGGTTGACTGCTGTACTTTCAGTTCAGTTCAGTTCAGTTCAGTTCAGTTGCTCAGTCATGTCCGACTCTTTGCGATCCCATGAATCCCAGCACACCAGGCCTCCCTGTCTATCACCAACTCCCGGAGTTCACTGAGACTTGCGTCCATCGAGTCAGTGATGCCATCCAGCCATCTCATCCTCTGTTGTCCCCTTCTCCTCCTGCCCCCAATCCCTCCCAGCATCAAAGTCTTTTCCAATGAGTCAACTCTTCGCATGAGGTGGCCACAGTACTGGAGCTTCAGCTTTAGCATTTAGCACAAATAAAATTTTAAGGGAGGGATGCATAGCTCAGTTGGTAAAGAATCTGTTTGCAATGCAGAAGACCTGGGTTTGATTCTTGGGTTGAGAAGATCCGCTGGAGAAGGAAATGGCAATCCACTCCAGTATTCTTGCCTGGAGAACCCCATGGCGGGCTGCAGTCCATGGGGTCGCAAGAATTTGATGCGACTTAGCGACCACCACCACCACGACAGTGATGAAGAGGTGGCAGAGACAGGCAGAGAGCTGTTCAGGGGTCGTGGCAGAGGTCCAGCGGAGAAGGGATGAGTGGCCAGGGCTGGTGGAGATGGAAAGAGGGCATCTGAAGGAGTCTCGCCTGGTGTCTGGTACCCAGTAAGTTCAAGAAATATTTTTGAAATTTAACTGAAGACAACTTGTACCAGTTAATATATTCTACCATCAAATGAATCTCCAACCCCAGAGATGACAGGGCTTTTCTAAGTTGGTTGTTGGATGTGTTTAAACGTTAACCTTGGGGGCTACAGAGATACACATAGGATACTTGTGGTTGGAGATGCTTGCTAAGGGGGAATATTCTTTTCTGGTTTTCACAGGAAGCCATGAATAAATAGATTTAAATCAGGGATTTGGGCACAAGATTAAGATGATGCAATAATGATTTCTTCAAAGGAATCATACTCATTGCTGTGTTTAGTTGGATATATATCTGTGCTACTTTCTGGAAATGAGTTGGGACTACTGGAAATTGTACATATTATAACTCTCTAGAATACTACCAAATAGTAACCTAACAATCTGAAAGTGATGTGGTGAATATGTGTTGAACGGAGCACACCACACACTAAGAAAATGAGATGAGCTAGTTGGTTGAAAGCAAGAGGCTGATGTTATGTCCTCCCTCCCACTGCTCCACAAACACTAAAGATCCCAGTGAGTGGCTGGCAGCTTTTTTCCTCAGTTAGGTACTGGGATAAAGCCTGTGAACTCTGATATCCTACACTGTCTTACTACATTTCATTTTATAACATTAAATTATTGTGATTTCTATTTTATGGGGGTTGTTAGAAACTTGCAAGCAGCTTAAATTCATATACCAGTAGTGCTAAAGGTACATTCCCCAGAACCAGAAAGGTAAAGGCCTCCTAAAAGGATAAAGCCAGGAAAGTAAAGGACTATTTGCCACCCCACAGAGGGGTCACTTAAGTCAGGTACAAAGGTGTAAATCTGTGATAAACTGCCTGTAAGAGAAGAGACCTTTGAGGGCCTTGGAAGTCACTAATAATAATGAAAATACCAAGTGCTACAGCTCATAGAAGCCTAGCAGCTAGGAGGTTTCCATAGCCAAGTCTAAATAAAGTGGATGATGTCTGTGCTGTGTCCTCCCAGGAGGCAGAGGGGTGGTGGTGGCGTCGGGGAGAGGGGAGGGAAGTGCAGGGACCCGGGAACAGCAGTGGCTCTTTTTGATGTAAAGTCAGGGTCCTAGAGCAAGAGGAATGCATGATCAAGGAGAGGGCAAGGGAAGACCATGGAACAGCAATGAATCCTTCTGCTGTGAATAATTGTGAAAGGGTGGCTGGAGGGAGTGATAAAATGGATGGTAGAGAAGTGAACTCTTTTGCAATGGAGATTTGGTGGCGATAAGGGGAAGGGAGGCCCCCAGCTCTGTACCTTTGCAATGAAAGAGACTCTTTACTCTCCTCCTCTTGTCTGTGAGCTCAGAAGGGGATATGAGAAGAGAGATCCTCTTCACTGAGGTACACTTCACACCTGGAAGTACAGCACCTAACAGAAAGAGGCCCTCAAAAAGTGTTTGCTGGGACTTCTCTGGAGGTCCAGTGGTTAAAACTCTATGCTTCCAATGCAGGGGACGCAGGTTTGATCCCTGGTCAGGGAACTAAGCTCTCACAGGCTGCACACATGTGCAGGCCAAAAAAAAAAAAAAGAGGTATTGCAGACTTAATGAATGAAATTAAGCAAGGAATTAATAATACATGAAAGAGGAATTAAGTGACTCAGTAACGTAAGACAAATTTAGATATTGTTATTGTTCAGTTGTTCAATGGTTTTTGACTCTGTGACCCCATGAACTACAGCACGACAGGCTTCCTTGTCCTTCACTATCTCCCAGAGTTTGCTCAAACTCATGTCCATTGAGTCAACGATGCCATCCAACCATCTCATTCTCTGTTGCCCCCTTCTCCTTTTGCCTTCAATCTTTCCCAGCATCAAGGTCTTTTCCAATGAGTCAGCTCTTTGCGTCAGGTGGCCAAAGGACTGGAGTTTCAGCTTCAGCATTGGTCCTTCCCATGAATATTCAGGGTTGATTTCCTATAGGATTGACTAGTTTGATCTCATTGCTGTCCAAGGAACTCTCTGGAGTCTTCTCCAGCACCACAATTCAAAAGCATCGATTCTTCAGGACTCAGCCTTCTTTATGGTCCAACTCACATGACAGTTGAATAGATGTAATCAGGTCAGAGTGTTCTAAAAGTTTCCGTATAGAGTAATCACGGGCAGAACTAAAACTATAAACCTCTGTAGGCTGGGGAAAGTCCACGGACCACCTCGGCTTGTACACCCTGTTCATTCCTTCAGTTAAGAGGTACTGAGTAT
Organism: Redunca redunca; assembly: GCA_006410935.1. NCBI lineage: Eukaryota > Metazoa > Chordata > Mammalia > Artiodactyla > Bovidae > Redunca > Redunca redunca. The sequence continues at coordinate 449,913 of SJYQ01002527.1, read as the reverse complement.
AGGAACTGAATATCACTGACTTTCCTGTCAGGAATCTAAATCAGTTAATGTATCTGATGCCAAAACAAGAGAAATCAGGGATTGAGACCTATTAGGTTTCCATATAGTAAATAACTTAGTTTTGAACAGTACTGAGGCTTCTGTATTTATGCCACTTATATAAGCTCTGCCTACACATCCTCTGTGAAAAAGAAGTTACCAAGTTTCTTAACTTTATTTTTAGAAGTCGAGTTCTTTGCTTGCTCTTGAATGATCTAACTTAGTTTCTTTCAGCCTGACAAAAGTTTAAACTCAATAGTTTGCTTAAAGCTGTGCTAAAATGGTGCGAGTTTAACACAGCACAGCTGGAAACTGCGACCTCAGTGAATGACATTCACTAAGCCCAGAGCTGAAATTGCTTGTAGGCATAGAACCTGCTGCTTTGAATTTGGTGAGGCCCCCAGTCGTCCATTGAGTTTGTCTGCTGCGTGTTCTTCCTGCTGAAAGATGGCCGAGCAATGGCTCCAGGATCCGTGATAGCCTCCCCGCTTCTAAGCTGAAAAAACGACACACTGGCGGCCACTTCTCTGGCTGTGCAGCCCTCAATTGCTTTGTGCTCTCTGGGTATTTTGCAATCCTTTTTCATCTTGTATTACTTTTATTTTTTCCGATCTCCACCCTGATTTTATTTTTCAACTTAAAAGTAATATTTTTACCCTGTCAAATAAATGGGAGTGATGTTTCTTTTAGTGAGTGCATACGAGGAAAATTCTTTTCCCTGCAGTACTTCATTAGTAAGACTAGATCTCTGCTTACAGATTTCTCACTATAGTTTCCTTTGAAATGGCCTTAAAAGGGTTGTATTGCTTACTGATTATTCCACATAACTCACAGAGCTTTGGCATTTTTACTATAAAAGAGTGACCCAACTCACTCCCTGGGAATGCCTACTCTTGTAATGATAGGGTCTGCTGAAGCATGTACGGCCTTTGCTCTAAGAAGTGATTCCTCGATGGAAATTATCAGGGATAGAAATGCCATCTTCTCCTGGTTTTGGCCAAACCCCACAGTTATTTCAACTTCTCTGGCCAGTATGTGCCTCGGTCAAAGAGCCGAAATGGGAATGTAATTTTCTCAGCTGCATTTTGCTTTGCTTTCTGTATGTGCATTCAATTAGCTGCTGTTCACAGATGCATTCTGTGTGTGTTATGGAAGAAAAAACATTGGAAAAAATGTAGTCAAGCTTGGTTTACAACATACTTGATCTTGATTGGTGTCCTCGTGCTCTGAGCCTTTTCTTGAACAAAGGATAGGTACTTGGAGTGGTTATTCGCAGACGTGGCATAAACATAATCTGGATCTTCTCTGTAGGGTCTGAACTTGTAATGACAGTCCCGCCTCAGTCCAGTGAATGGGGAGGAGGATAATAATATTCTCCTCCCCATTGCCTCCAATTTGTCTATCATTTTTGACTGTGTGAGAAGGAAAGTGCTGGGTGAAAAGAGGAAACAGGAGAAGAGATAGGAAACACACAGGAAAACCACTGGGAGAGAAAAGGTGGGAAGTGATTCTATCCTGAGATTTCACAGGCATATTCAAAGCTCTAGAATAAAATATGCACTCATTTCTGGGGCAAGCATCTGCCAAGGGAATTGTCTTTTCAGCTCTTTCTTTTGGCAACCCTCCCACTCCTTCCAATCTCTCGTAGTTTGGACCATTTGATTGCAGTTATGCCTCAGAGTTGAAGCGGGGGCTCTGGCTCCTTCTAAGCAGACTCTGGGTGTCCATGGTCTCTCTCACTGTGGCCTCCTCAAGCGGTAGGAGCCCTGCTCTACATGCTGGGGGAGGAGGACTTGGGCGCAGGCATTTTAGAATTAGTCCTGCCCCAGTGTAATAATTATATCAATGAATTCCCTCACTCACAATGGACACCATAGGGGTAAGAAAGTATCTAAAATGTCTTTCTTTTTGGATCCCTCTACGAATCATACCAGTGCCTGCTCTGACATCCAGTGACAAGTTAAGGATAACGTAGGTGATGGGGATATGACTGATGAATTTCAGGGTCCTCATGATAGAACAGATTCAAATTAAGGGATACATATGTAAAATCCAACCTTCTGGGGAGGAAATTAGTCATTTATTAAGCAAATCTGATACCAGTGATGGCAGATTATATTCGTTGAATGCTTTCTCTATGTCTGACACTGTGCTAGGAATTTCCCACATATATGACCTCATTTGGTCCACAAAGAAACTGAAAGCAGCTACTATTATTATCCCGACTTATGAAAGGAAGAAATACAATACAGGCAAGTTAAACCAGGATGACTCAATGATTCTTGAATTTTGATTGAACTGAGAAACAGAAAAAGTCTAGATCCTAATTGTCTAGAGTTAGAGTTAGATTTAGTGAACTTAAGTAATAATTTCTGAATATGATTCTTAAGGGGAGACTTTTTCTTAGACATGACTAATTAGGCAATTAAAGGTAAAAGAATGTAATATTCATGCTCTTTCATACAAGGAAGTGTCAAACAGTAAAAAAAAAATTGGCAAAAATATAAACTCTGATCATTTTTTTCTCTTATTTACAAGTCATTTTCTTTATGTTTTTCCTCTTATAGGTCACTGAAGGGGCTGAGTCACTCCAACTTGTAGTTAGAACCCACTATTTGCAAGAATCACATATAAATTTGGTGAGTTACACATTCTTCTACATGGTTCTCAAAAACTGAGAAGCAGAAACCAATGAAATCAGACACTCAAAAAAATGCAAGGACGGGGAACTCTGATCTAAAGATAATCACAAGGCAATTCTACTCCTGGGAAAGAAAAAAAAAAGAAGTCCCCTTCATTGTTTTACTTTCTCCCCCCTGCAAATTTCCTGCAGCCGACTGCAATAGTGTCTGCAAGATGGCTAACCGCTGAGTCTTTGATTTAATGAAAACTTTGGGAAAGCAATTCAATTCACTGCAGGGACTGCTTTGTTCTTCCATTATGATTCTTTTTTAATGAGAAAGATGATTGTAAGGATAAACTCTATTCCTCTGAATTTTTACACTAATTACATACAAAGCACTATTTTGGCAGAAGGGGACTTATCTCCTTGAGGCAATATAGTTATCATCTTGTAACCACCCTTCAGTCTCCCACAAGAATGCTGGGGCTTCGTGCCAGGAATGAGTATCGCTCTGTGCCAGCTCGCAGCATGGAAAGATGAACGCTTAAAGATTTCCAGAATTAACAGTCAACACAGACTCTGGATAAAACAGGGAGACAATCCCTTCCTCCCAACACATATACTGTTTGGAAGCGAAGAAGCAGAAGGGTATCTGTTAATGAAGTATTTGGCACGAGGAATGAGGGAGGGCCTAGCATATGCATGTCATTTTCCTTCCATCTAGAAGTCTGATCGTGCTAAGTCATATTGAAAGTTCTGGCTAACATATCACTTTATTTGAGAGTCAGCCACTTTCACACAAATAGGACATGCACTCTTAGGTACTGTAAGTTTGATAAAGACTGTGGGAGACTTGATTCAGTGCAGACTGCCCCTGTAAGCACTGCGTATGTATAAAATACATGTACTTTTACACTAGTTAATGGATTGTGAACTTGATAAATAATAATTCGTGTCCCACTAGCAAGTTCTTTAGAATAGTACATTTTCTGGAGTAGGGGGGAAACTACTCATTCTTGCAGTCTGAAAGCACGCCACAATGAAGGAGGACGTTTTAATGGCCTTTCCTAATATCCTAATATCCGCTATCCACTGGTAGCGAAAAGCTACCCAGTGGGAACTCGAGCAATTTCATCATGGCAGCCACGGGGTGAGAGTAGGCGGTCAATTCTTTCTCTTTTCCCCCACTTTGGTCAGGTATATTAAAGTATAATTTATATGTGATAAAATTCACTCCTTTTGGTATATAATTTGAAGAGTTCTGACAAACATATATAGTCATGTAGCCTCTAAGCAATCAAGACATATAGAACATTTCCATTACCTCCAAAGCTCCCTTGTATCCCTTTGCAGTCAATCATCCCCACCCCCTGGTTCCCCACTCCAGCAATCATTGATCTATTTCCCGACCTTATAGTTTTGCCTTTTCCAGAACTTTGCATTACTATGCATCCTGTAGTTATACAATGTATATGGTCCCATGTCTGCCTTCTTGCATGTAGCATAATACTTTTGAGATTAATACACATCATTGCGCGTATCAGTAACACTGTCCTTCTATGGCAGAGTCATACTCTACTGTGGGAATTTACCACAGTTTTTATCCTTTCACGAGCTGATATGCCCTTGGGTTGTTTACAGTTTTAGCTGATGAATGAAACTGCAGTGGACATTTGCACATAATATTTGTGGATATTATGTTTTCATTTCTCTTGGAAGAACATGAGTGACGGGTCATATGGTAAGTGGGTATTTAACTTTATAAGAAAGCACCAAGCCATTTTCCAAACTTTCCTTATCATTCTGCATTTCCAGCAGCAGTATATGAGAGTTCCAGCTGCTTCACATACTGAGGAGCCATTTTGCTAAAACTGGATTTTTATTTTCTCCTGTGATCTTCACTATTTCCCAGCATGGTTTGCAGAGGAGCCCCCACCCGTATCCCCTGCCCCACCTTCTCTTCTCCCTTCCCTATCAACATAAGTAAAATTCCCAGGGAGTATCCACTAAGGTTCATTTCAAAAGTCATTGAAGTACAGCCTTTCTATACTATGAGGGCTAAGACTCTCCAACACGTAAACCTAAATACAACCTGCCAATGAAGAGAAATGGAGGTTTGCCAAGTAGTTTCCCACAAGGAAGGTGATTTAAGAGGCTCCAGTGAGTATTACCTCACTAGACTTAGGTAAGTGACAGTAACATTTCCCTCAGGACTCACAAGGGAGTTATAATTCAGTATGTACATTTGCCAAGTCTTTCCTTATCCATCTCTCTAAGAATCCCTTCTCCTCCGTGATTTAGTCAGTTACCCACAGAAGTGGAAACTGAACCAGCTATGTATGAGCAGAACTCAGGCTTCTATATACAGATGGCCAAGAAGCACATGAAAAGATGCTTAACATAGTTAATGCTTAATGTCATGTTTAATATCACCTCACACTGGTCAGAATGGCCATAATCAAAAAGTCTACAAACAATAAATGCTGGAGAGGATGTAGAAAAAAGGGAACTTTCTTATGCTGTTGGTGGGAATGTAAATTGATATAGCTACTATGGAGAACAGTACATAGATTCCTTAAAATACTAAAAATATACCTATCATATGATCCAGCAATCCCACTCCTAGGCATATATCTAGAGAAAACCATAATTTGAAAGGATACATGCACCTCAGTTTTTGTTGCAGCACTATTTACAATAGCCAGGACATGGAAGCAGTGAAAATGGCCATCAACAGAGGAGTGGATAAAGATGTGGTACATACATACAGTGGACTATTAGCCAGTCATAAGAAAGAATAATGTCATTTACAGCAACATGGATGACTCTAGAGATTATCACACTAAGTCAGTCAAAGACAAATATCATATGATATCACATGGAGAATCTAAAAAAGAAACAATACAATGAACTTCTTTACAAAACAGAAACAGACTCACAAACTGAAAACAAATTTATGGTTACCAAAATGGAAACATGGGGGCAAGGATAAACTAGAAGGTTGTGATCAACAAATATATACAACTATATATAAAATAGATAATCAATAGGACCTACTGTATAGCAGGGGACTCTACTCAATATTCTGTGATAACCTATATGGGAAAATAATCTGAAAATGAATGGATATATATATATATGTGTGTGAGGAGAAAGGGACAACAGAGGATGAGATGGTTGGATGGCATCCCTGACTCAATGGACATGGGTTTGAGTAAACTCCGGGAGTTGGTGATGGACAGAGGCCTGGCGTGCCTCAGTCCATGGGGTCACAAAGTCACTCAGTCATGTCCGACTCTTTGTGACCCCATGGACTGAGGCATGCCAGGCCTCTGTCCATCACCAACTCCCGGAGTTTACTCAAACCCATGTTTATTGAGTCAGGGATGCCATCCAACCATCTCATCCTCTGTCGTCCCCTTCTCCTCCTGCCCTCAGTCTTTCCCAGGATCATGGTCTTTTGCAGTGAGTCAGCTCTTCGCATGAGGTGGCCAAAGTATTGGAGTTTCAGCTTCAGCATCAATCCCTCCAGTGAACACCCAGGGCTGATCTCCTTCAGAATGGACTGGTTGGATCTCCTTGCAGTCCAAGGCACGCTCAAGAGTCTTCTCCAACACCACAGTTCAAAAGCATCAATTCTTCGGCACTCAGCTTCCTTTATAGTCCAACTCTCACATCCATACACGACTACTGGAAAAACCATAGCCTTGACTAGACAGACCTTTGTTGACAAAGTAATGTCTCTGCTTTTTAATATGCTCTCTAGGTTGGTCATAACTTTTCTTCCAAGAAGCAAGAGTCTTTTAATTTCATGGCTGCAATCACCATCTGCAGTGTTTCTGGAGCCCCTCAAAATAAAGTCTGACACTCTTTCCATTGTTTCCCCATCTATTTGCCATGAAGTGATATATATCACTTTGCCGTGTAATGGAAACTAATACAACACTGTAAATCAACTATACTCTCATATAAAATAAAAAAATTTTAAAACAAGAATTCAGGCTTCTGCTCTGAGAAAATCCTGGATCCCACTTTACCTGTTTTTCTTGCTCTGTCCTGTGTCTTGGACTTCCTATGGTAAGCACCAAAGAAAATTCCAACAAAGGCAAGGGGCAAAGGTTCACAGAGGCAGAGCTGTACAAACAGAAGTGGGGAGGTGAGATCTTCAGGGGACTCCAGCATCTGACACACTGTGAAATGCTGGACACCTAAGTTCAACAGACATTGTTGTGGTTTCCATAGAGGCCTATATTATTTTGTATGAAGTTCTACTAGACAGGTATTTTTAATTTTGCAACATTGGTAATTGAGAAATTAGCTTACATAATTATAAGATGCGTAGTGTTTCTGCAGGGAGCACATATGAAGCCTGTCTTACATTGGAAGAGGCAACTATCATCTTCCAGTGGTGGAAAATGAGAATGGAACTAATTAGTGGAACTTCTGAGAATGTTCTTATAGGGACTAGACTACTGGGCCATGAGTTGCATGTAGCTGTTGTGTATAGACAAGACTGTCATCTTTATATATTTCTCTCACCAATCTGGCTACTTCAGTGGTGGTTGTTGCCTAGGCGCTAAGTCCTACCTGACTCTGCGACTCTGTGGACTGCAGCCTGCCAGGCTTCTCTGTCCTCAACTGTCTCCTGAAGTCTGCTCAAATTCATGTCCATTGAGTCGGTGATGCTATCTAACTATCTTATCCTCTGTTGCCCCTTTCTCCTTTTGCCTTCAATCTTTCCCAGCATCAGGGTCTTTTCTAACGAGTCATCATGTCGGTGCTCTGGAAGGGAAAAGAAGATCGTGGGTAGAGGGGGGACCAGGAGAGGGTGAGTGCTCCATAGGCCTGAGCCAAACTCACTTCATCAGCCTCTCCACTGACAACTGAAATTAGAACCTAGACTTCCAGGATTTCTGTCTTCTGGTATTTAGTGTTCAAACCAAGAGTATTTCTCTTGAAGAACATGGCATGAGTTTACGTTTCTGTATTCTCTTGGGAAAAATTCAGACTACACACAGTGATATATTTGAGTGTGCTGTTAGTACTATTAGTAACTTGCTTCATTTTTCACACTCACACAAAGAAATATATAAAAGATTCAACAAACATTTTAATGTCTATGTAAGAATTTGCTAGAATTCATGCAACTCTGTTTCTAGCTGCAAGCTTGCCTTTTATTCAGAACTAGAAGAGCTTATAAAAACCTTTCTCAGTGAAAAAGGAAAACTTACAGAACGAGGAATCTCTCTAATGATGCCCAATAGTGGTAAACTTTCTTCTCTTTCCAGGGTCTGTATCCAAAATGAAGCAGGCACTTCTGGTTCTATTCATGTTTTCATTACACATACCCATTCTTTCCCCATCATCACGACTTGAAGAGGAAACTAAGGGATGAAAATGTTTTCTTTTCACCCTCAACATCCTGCTTTGGCCTCGCAGCCTCGCAATCCTTACCTCCCTCATCGCTGAGTAGCTTGTTGATGGGAAAACAAAAAGAAATTGGAGAGGAAAGAACTCAGAAAAATTGGCAGAAGAAAAGGAAGAAGAAATTATTGACTATTTTAAAACTTATGCTTTATATGGGTAACCAACAAAGACCTACTGTATAGCACACAGAACTCTGCTCAATGTTATAAGACAGCATGATAGGAGAGGGGTTTGGCAGAGAATGGATACATGTGTATGTATGGCTGAATCCCTTCACTGTTCACCTGAAACTATCATGGCATTCTTAATTGGTTACACCCCAACACAAAATGAAAAGTCTAAAAGCTGAAAAAAAATTGTGTGGTTTATATATATTCAGAAGTTAAAAACTGCCAAGAGAAGAATCATGGATATCTATTGTTTAAGAATTCCTGAAAGTGATTCTGGGAGGAAGCAGGATTCGTATAACATTTGATAAAAGAAGCTTATGGAAAAAGTTTGATGACATAATTTTTCTTCAGAAGAAATGTATCTTATTTCACCTTTGTTTTAAAAGTTGGTCACATTTCTAGCTTCTACATCACAAATGCAAGAACTACACGGTCTTTAGTTTTTCAAATGTGTATGTTTAGTTGCTAAGTTATGTCCAACTCTGTGACCCCTGGACTGTAGCTCGCCGGGCTCCTCCGCCCATGGGATTTCCCAGGCAAGCATACTGGACTGTGTTGCTATTTCCTTCTCCAGGGGATCTTCCCCACCTAGGGATTGAACCTGTGTCTCCTGCACTGGCAGGGAGATTCTTTTCTGCAGAACCACCAGGGAAGAAGCCCTTAGTTGTTCATAGTCTGCTTTTTGTGTTTTTCTGTTTCCTGATTTCAGCTAGTATTACATGGAATTTTAAGAAAAAAGGATACATGAGGAAGAGGCTTCAAATCCGTAAGTTTTGGCAGCACTACACTTTCTTAGTCATTTACCTGTGAGATAATATACACATAGTTCTCTGCCCCTGGTTCTTGGCATAGAGCTCCTCAAACCCTTGCAATTTCCTAAGTGATAAGAGAACTAGTGGCCTTCCCTGGTAGCTCAGTTGGTAACAAATCCGCCTGCAACACACGTGTCCCTGGTTCGATTCCTGGGTTCGGAAGATCCCCTGGAGAAGGGATAAGCTACCCACTCCAGTATTCTTGGGCTTCCCTGGTGGCTCAGCTGGTAAAGAATCCACCTGCATTGAGGGAGACTTGGGTTTGATCCCTGGGTTGGGAAGATCCCCTGGAGGAGGGCATGGTAACCCACTCCAGTATTCTTGCCTGGAGAATCATTATGGACAGAGGAGCCTGGAGGACTGCAGTCCATGGGGTTGCCAAGAGTTGGACACGACTGAGCAATTAAGCACACATGCAAGAGCACTAGGAACACGTTTTGTTCTATTTGGTCTTTGACTCTTGCTCCTACACAGAGCTCCTATATCCCTTACAATTTCCAGGGAGACAGGAATTTGTTTCGTCTAATGAGTTGACTCTTGGTGGGCTCCTGGATGGGGCTGGTCACCAGAAATACCAAGCTATGATTAGAAAACTGGACTTTTCAGCCCTGCCTTCCCATTTTCTAGAGAGAGGAGAGGGGCTGGAAATGAGGTTAATGATCATGTCTACCTATTGAAGCTTCCATAAAAATTCCAAAAGCATGCACTTTGGAGAATGCTGGGGTTGGTGAACAAGTGACATGGAGGTTCTGAGACAGCTGTGCTAGAAGACACGCCCCCTTCCACATACCTGGCCCTACTCACTTCTTCCATCCAAAAATACATCATATCCTTTTGTAATAAACTAGTAAACATTAAGTAAGCTGTTTTCCTGAGTCCTGTGAGATGCTCTAGTAAATTAACTAAATCCAAGGAGGGTTGGTGGCAACTTCTGACCTATAGCAGGTAGGGCAGAAGCACCAGTAATAACTTCCATCCATCTCTCGACAGAACTGTCAGAACTGAGTTATGTTGTAAGACACTCAGCTGGTGCCACAGAACTGCAGGGTGCGGGAAAGCCCCACACATCTGGTGTCAGAAGAACTATAGTGTGAGAGTAAAGGAGAAAGACAAGTGGAAGAATACATTTCCCTGTACAGTTCCTAAAGCCCCACCTTGCCCATATAGCCTGTGTTTGGATTTCAGGCTTTACTTCAATCAACGGGTATATTTTAACTGTCTGAGTAGCTTCCCCAAAGTGGTTACAGCTAACTAAGTAACAGTTATCTAAATTTTATCTAAATTCTCAAATTTGATACAATCTTATTAGAACTAGTTTTTTGAAGTACATTTTTTTCTACAGTGCTGTATTAATGAGGCTCTTTATGATAAATGGCAAGATGTTTAAAAATTTTAGAACCATCTGGAATAAAAAAACAACAACCTAGTGCCAATAAAAGAAGGGCTAGCTTTAAAACCTGTTCTACAATACACAGTTTTAGCAGGATGGTCTTTGTAGGAATCAATTTTTGGTTTTCTACAAATTTTGTAGGAATCAATTAATAACCAGGGGCAAATTCAAAACTCTAGCTTGTACTGGAGTTATACTGAAACTTATACTACAGTCTGTTGCTTCAGAGTCTTTGATCATAGGTTCAATGCAAATTTGATGAAAAGAATTCACTTTAACTTAGAAGTCAAATTTCTATAAGACTTTGTAATGACATGGCCCTTAATGCTCTTGAAAGGCTTCTTGCATTTATCACATTGTGTTTACATGTGACAATCATACATTTTATGATTAAAGTGATAAAGAAAGATGGTTAGTTCTTGAGTCTAACCCCTTGCTGTTATGTGGCCTAAGGTGGTATCAAATGAATAGAGTGGCCCTGCAGGATCAGTGACGTCTGTGCTGGAAGAATTGAGAAGGCTGCATCTTGTTCAACCCTAACCTGCAGCCCTCCCAGGAGATTAGTCAGGCAGCACCAGGAATAGAGGAGGAAATGGGGCCAAGACAGTGGTTCCCTCACACACACCACACTTTCCACCCTCTCCTCTTTGCTCTGTTCATCCCCTCTCACATCTTGAGGTGCATAATGAAAGAGTTTATTATGTTGCTAGAACACAGCACTGAATCAGCCTATACAAAATTAATGTAATTACTATGTTGATTTCCAGATGTTAGCTTAATGCCAGTCTATTAAAACTTCTAAAGATGAAGCTTAAAACAAACAAACATTCTGAGTAAACACCCAAATGAAGACATGCCAGCAAGTTTAGTGATAATCTGAGGCCACGGCAGATATCTCTGGATAGGGCATTTTAGAAGTTGATTCTCTCCATCATCAACCATAATGACAGAAAGATCTCAGGTCCTTTTCAGTCTTTTTCTTCCAAAGAGCCTCTGAATTCCTTGCTGCTTCTAGCCCCTGGCCTCTTTCCAGTCATCCCTCTGGTCTGCCCCCATGCCCATCCACTCTCGGCACCACATACAGCCATATCCTCTTGACCTCACCACTGTGTGTCACTGGACCTCTCACCCAGGCTTGGATTCTTATCCAGGGATTTGAAATTCAAGGGGAAAAATGCTCCTTTTGCTCACACATGTCTCCCTACCCTCTTCCTTCCTCCCCTGGACTCCACATGGGTAGGCAGGGTGGGCCATGAAGGTACCCAGCATGGCCTCAGAGGGACGCCTATTCTTCCTAGTTCTGTAGCTTACAGCAGGTTCCTGATGCCAGGGGAGCCTCCAATTTCTCACTGATAAACTTTCAGATAATAATTCCTATTTCCTTGGTTTGAAGGAATAAAAGAGGTAATTCACATACATAGTGGCTGGCACATTATAAAGTCTCAATAAAATGTATTATTATTAACTTTGGGCCTTTTTCTACAGTTAATTTTGTTTAAGTTTTTCTATCTCTACCTGTAACTGTGAAATTATTCTGTTTCTTAGAATGACTTACTTTTATTTTTTACCCTGAGAGTTTTTGTTAAATCTCTGGGCTCCTGGAAAGCAAGAGTGACAATAACCTGAAAACTAATTGCAGTTCATCATCTTATAGTCTAGAGCAAGGGATCCCCAGTCTCTGGGATCCAATGCCTGACAGTCTGAGGTGGAGTTGATATAACAACAGAAATAAAGTGCACAATAAATGTAATACACCTGAATCATCCCCAAACTATTCCCCCACTCTGGTCCATGGAAAAATTGTCTTCCATGAAACTGTTAGTCCCTGGTGCCAATAGGTTGGGGACTGCCTGCAGACTGTTTGGTTCTAAAAATCTCCAGAGAACATGAATTTACCACTTCCATGAGATTTTCTTGTTGTTATTATATCAGAATGTAGCAAATTTGTTCTTCGATCATACTATTTTTAATTATAATCTTTGTACTGGGCTAAAATAATTCTATCCTTTAATAATTCTAACTTATCATTCAAGTTTTCATTAAATTATTTTTAAGTTGAACTGCATAGCTCTCTCTTCTTGATATGATCAAATGATACATTCTTCGTATGGACAGTCTCTCAGAAGTAAATGTCTAATTATACACCTCCTCCACTTCCTCATTTTCTGGAGTCCTTTCCTGGACTGAAGCAACTGTCTACATAATGCACTTGTAGCGTTCAAAATCATTGGCTTCCAAACCATACTGAGGAAATGTGGCTGAGACTCAGTGTCTTAACTTGCATAGCCTGAAGTTTTGTTTGAAATTTTATTCTTTAATTATGTTTACCCATGTTGAATTTTAAAAAACAGACACCAATAACACCAATTTTTGAGAAGTAAATGAAATTAGCTTCTCCAATACCTTAGACAATCCCAAGTTAAACTGGAAGTCAGTCCTAACTTGTTCATTTGTATTCTTCTTCTAAGATGAAATCTAGTCCTGGCCAAATCATTATAAATAAGCAATATTATTCTGGATGACAATCCAAATAAAGAAATGTAAAAATACAATGCTGAGATATGATTTGTGGCAAATTTTCAAAAAAGTATGACTGTTAGGATTACTGTATATAGCTATTCATGTGTCTTCATTAAGGTATATAAGGTATATAATTAAGGTATATAATTATCTTCAAACCTATTATGGTTACTTTTCAATGCATATTTTATAGTCGATAGCTACAGCTAATAATAGCAACATTATTGGCTATTTCTGGGCCATAGATAAGAGTGTTTATACCAGATTCAATGGTATAATCATATGTCTCTGAAATATACCCTCCAGAGATATACCACAAGGATTTCTACTGCAACTGTCCTTTAATAAGTTTTTCCTGCATCAAGTCTTGAAGGATTTGTTCCATTGCCTTAGCTATTTTAAGTTTAGACAGAACATCTCACATGACTGTGGTAGCTGTTTTTTCTTTCTTTTCCCCTTTGTTATTACTAGAGTTGTTTGTGTTTACTATTTTTATCTTCCTTTCCCAAAGACATATATTTGTCTGCAATCCCCTTGGATTTCTCAGGGCTAACAGGTATTAGGGACAGCTTCATCAGGACTGTTTCAGGTTCCAGGGAAGCTGTCTATTTAGATTCACTGAGGGGTACAAAGAAATGCTAACAGGAATTCAAACAGTAAGCAACTGTACTTTTCGGCCTATACATGCATTTCTTACTTCCCGTTGAGTTCACATAAATCAAGCTTCTTTGTAATTTATTCATTCATTTTGTTTGCTATATTATCACAAAACAGAACAGTGAGGTTTGAGGTTTTGAATTGTCTTATGATGCTGTAAGTGAAAAAAGTTAATCTGGTCATAGCTCATCACTCTTGAAAATACTGGTAAAAGAGAAACGGGTTTGGCATGCTTACCTTGTCTGACAGCTAGTGTGGTGGTATAGACCAAGAAGAGAAGAATGTAATTGAGGAAACTCTGGAAGACTGGTGTATTGGCATGGAAATCTTCTGACAGGTACTTGCTGGTCAAGCTAATTCCACAAATAAGGAGGGATAACACCTGGCCTAGAGCCACAGAGATTAACATCTCCCTGAGAAATAAAGAGAAACATAGTAAAGATCAGCAGAAAGTCCAATAGAACAATCACTTAAAATTTACTGAGTACTTATACCACTCACTAGGTCACATGCGATAAACAGTGATTCTTTTAATTCATCACAGCAATCCTACTGGGAAGGTGCAGTTATTGCTGGGGTTGTGCAAAGGAAGGGGGCTTCCAGGTGGTGCTAGTGGTGAAGAACCTGCCAGCCAACGCAGGAGACATCAGAGAGGCCGGTTGGATCCCTGGGTTGGGAAGATCCTGTGGGAGGGCACATGGCAACCCACTCCAGTATTCTTACCCTAAGAATCCCATGGACACAAGAGCCTGGTGGGCTACAGTCCATTGGGCCGCAAGAGTGAGACACGTCTAGAGTGCCTTAGCATGCATGCAGAGGAAGAAACCAAAGTGTTAAGGAATTTGCTTATAGTCACATAATTAGTGACAAAGCTGGGAGTTGAGATCAAATCTCTGCAAGTGTTCTGGCTTCCTCCCACATCCCCTAGAGCTCTAGGGGAAATTAACATTTTCCTGTTGCCACCATGGCATGAACAAATTGTTCAGAAACCTGAGAGAGAACTCAAACACTGACCAGGAGGGACCATATTCCAACCTTGTCCTAAGATCCTCATATCAAAAAGGGGAGACTCTTCTCTTTCACAGACTGAAATCTTGGTTCTAGGAACACTTAGCTTGCCTGGAGAATCCTAGGGACGGGTGGGCTGCTGTCTATGGGGTAGCACAGGATGGGACATGACTGAAGCGACTCAGCAGCAGCAGCAGCAGCAAGCAGCAGGAATGCTTAGAAGAAAGGGCTATACAAACCCCTGAAAATCTAGGAGTGTATCCTCTCCATTCCCAGATTTTGAATCTCAGTTTGCTCTAATGAACACTAATAAGCACTAGTCTCTGCTCTCCTCTGCTCAAGTCACAGTTGCTAATATATTACAACTCTTATTCATAGAGGAAATTTAGTAACTGAGGTGGTGTAGTAAGAGATTTCAAATTTTATAAATATTTTCCATGGCATTTTTACAGGCACTGACTGTAAAGACTTCTGTAGTCGAGATTACCAGCAAGAGTCAAAGAGTTCACTTTGCACACAAATAAATGCTCATATGGGCTCTGTGGTCACATACACCTGTATCCTCTGACACAAGACGAATCCCTGGCTTTGGCAAAGTAGGCTTCTGCTCTCACCAAGAGTCTCATCTGACTTTCCAGGTTTATTTATTTAGAGAAAAAGCAACATCGAATAAGCAAAGAGTCATATTTCTAAACAAAGAAGCATTAGGCAGAGCATCTGCAGCATTACATACTTCCTTCTCTGTAATGTATATGAATCCATCTTTCTGGAAAGGAGTCCCTGCACAGGGTCCTGGGTAGATACCTTTTTTGTGTGTTCCAATAAAACTTTATTTACCAAAACAGGTGGTGAGCAGATGTGACACATGGGCCAGAGTTTCCTGACCTGGTATATAGACTCTGGGCCTCAGCTGGGTAGATACCTTGGTGGTATCCTTTTAAAAAACGGCAAATCCATCACTCATTCCATTTGCTTCCATAAGGAAGAAACAGTGTGGCAAGGCATGTGGGCTCATGAAAAAGACTCTCCACGGGTTAGCTTGAAATCTATTGGTAGAGGCTGCCTTGATAGATTGGTAGACTGCTCTGTCTCCAAGTCCTGGCCCTGACTCCTCAATTCAATCTTTATAAAGGAGTCAGAGATATTTTTAGACAGATAAGTTTAAAATGTCAGTCTTCAGTTTAAAATCCTCCCGTATAGATGATACCCCATAGATGGCTTCCTACAGCATGCAGTGATCTATAAAGTATGTTACACTGTCTAAAAAGATGGCTGCCAACATTGCCTCACATCTTTCTACACTCAAGCTGCTCCTCCCGAAGGGAGGTGGATTCTATTTGCCTTTTCAGGAAGCTGAGCTTGTCTTGTGACTTACTTTGACCAACAGAAAGTAGAGGGAGAGATGTCAAGTGACTCCTGGGCCTAAGTCTTAAGAAGTGCTGTGGCTTCCATTTTCTGCCCTCCTAGGATACAACTTCCACGTACAGAACCCCGAGTTAGACCACTGAGTACTGAGAGGCTGTGAGAAGAGGAAAAGAGAGACCCAGCTAACCCCTGCCATCGCAGCTGAAGCACCAGACATGTGCATGAAGATTGTGGATCCTCTGGCCCCAGTGGAGTGGTGCCAACCTGTGTCACGTGGAGCAGAGATCAACCTCCCCCAGAGACTGCTGCCCAACTGAACTGTGAGAAATAATCAATGGTGGCTTTCAGAGCACGAATTTTTGGGTGGTTTGTTAAGCAGCAGCAGCAACTACTGAAACAAGGCCTTCGATGCCCCCTCTGCCCTCTACTCTGACCACCTTGAAGCCCTGCCTCCTGCTTCCCCCATTTTATCCACCCCCCACCACACACACACACACAGAGCCAGAGCTCCAGCCCTACAGAGCTACTCGCACTTCAACAATGAGTCATGGTCTTCTTCGCCACATGTCTTCTCACATGTTATTATTTCCAGAGTGTTCATCCCAACTTGTCAGTCTGACTCTCACTCATCTTTCAAGATTTGGCCCACGTGTTGTGTTATCCCCTTTAAGAAGTATTCTCTGCCTTCTCTTTCCCTGGGATGTATCTCCTTTACTTCTGTATCATTGTTCTATAATGACTGTTTTTACTGGGAAGTTGATACAATGCTCTTCACTCTGTCTACAGCTGGGCAATGCCATTCAAAGGAAACAGAAAATGAACACTTCAAAGACAGTAGGTACAACTAGGCAACACCGCATGGTTTTGTTGAAATGAAAGGATGATTTTTTTTAAAAAAGGCAGAAGTAAAGAGAAGTACCAGAATCAACTCAAGAGTTTTTAAGCCAGCCTAAGAAGTGTGATATCCATTAACAAAAATCATGATAGGAGTTGCAGGGCTTCCATGATGGGCCAGTGGCTAAGACTCCACTCTCCCAATGCAGGGGGTCTGGGTTAGATCCCTGGTCAGGGAACTAGATCTCACATGCCACAGCTAGAGATTCCATATGCCACAGCTAATGATCCTACATGCCACAGTGAAGACAGAAGATTCCTCATGCCACAGCTAAGACCTGGTACAGGCAAATAAATAAATTTTTTTAAAATGATTTGCAAAAAAATCATGATAAAGAGTTGTCTTTAGTATAAAAATAATAAACATTTTTTGGTATATTGAATTTGAGCTGCCAAATGAACTTCCAAATGATCCGAGAGTATTAGAATTCTGGGATCAGAGTTGAATAGGGAGGTAAACCAGGAGAAACATATGGAAGTTATACATATAAACGTGGTGGCTAAAGCACTAGAAATGGATGTTATTCCCATGGAAGGAAGGAGAGAAAATAGGAAGACCTAGGGAAAATCCTTGGAGAATCTTCAGATTGGGTTTAGGGAAGAAACTAGAAGCATATCATTGGAGTCAGAAGCAGACCAGTGCTCTGTGAGGTGGGATGGGGTGGGGGGCGGGAAGGAAGTTCAGACAGAGGGGATTACGTATACCTACGGCTGATTCTGGGCTGGAAGAAGCACAAGCTGGAATTAAGATTGCCGGGAGAAATATCAATAACCTCAGATATGCAGATGACACCACCCTTATGGCAGAGAACGAAAAGAAACTAAAAAGCCTCTTGATGAAAGTGAAAGTGAAGAGTGAAAAGTTGGCTTAAAGCTCAACATTCAGAAAATGAAGATCATGGCATCTGGTCCCATCACTTCATGGCAAATAGACGGGGAAACAGTGGAAACAGTGTCAGACTTTGTTTGTNTCATTGGAAAAGACTCTGATGCTGGGAGGGATTGGGGGCAGGAGGAGAAGGGGACGACCGAGGATGAGATGGCTGGATGGCATCACGGACTCGATGGACGTGAGTCTGAGTGAACTCTGGGAGTTGGTGATGCATAGGGAGGCCTGGCGTGCTGTGATTCATGGGGTTTCAAAGAGTCGGACACGACTGAGCGACTGAACTGACTGAGTGACTGATGGCTGATTCATGTTGATATATGGCAGAAACCAATACAATATTGTAAGGCAATTGTCCCCTAGTTAAAAATAAATAAAAAAATAAGCAGTTAGAAGTCTAAAGGGAAGACCATGATAGTTCTTGGTGTCAAGGAAACCAAGGGAATAGAGGCTTTTGTGGAAGAAACAGATGTGCTACTGAATGTTGCTTAAAGGGCAGGATGAATGAGGACTGATAGGAAATGATTTGAAAGTCACCATCAGCCTTTGTAAACCACTTTTGAGAGAAGAATAGCAGAGTAACAGGGGTATCATGGAAAAGAAGGGAACGGAAAACTTCACAGAAGCACTACTGGTAAAGACCTGCCTGCCAATGCAGGAGACGTAAGAAACACAGGTTCCATTGCTGGGTCAGGAAGATCCCCTGGAGGACGGTATGGCAACCCACTCCAGTATTCTTGCCTGGAGAATCCCATGGACAGAGGAGCCTGGCGGGGTATAGTCCATAGGGTTGTAAAGGGTCAGACATGACTGAAGCAACTTACACACACACACACACACACACACACACACACACACACACACACACACAGAGTTAGTGGTACTAACTGGACAGGAAGTGATGAGAAACAAAAGTGCTAACTTTGAAGAATTTTAAAGAATTCAAAGAATTATTTGCAGAAGTTTGATCTAGTCACCACATAATGTAAAATAACAAACAGTTAAAATAATAATGTTAAAAATTATTTAAAAATGATTTAGAGTAGATTCATGATTATCCTCCTCATTGGGTCATTCTTATTTGCATAATAACTTACATCTTAATATGAGCTGTAGGGGAGAGCTACAACTCCTACACCAGGGAGTGGGTACTGGTGCTGTGTATGTCTGCTAGAGGATGCTGGGTATGCAGTGTGTCTCCTTGGGGAGAAGGTCAACAACTACTGCTAGGACATGGTCATTCCTACACCTGCTTAAGTTACAACCATGGTATTTGAAACCTTGGCAATATCTTGAGCAAATCAGGCCATAAAAAAAGATTAATTACATAAGAGAATAAGATTTTAGACCTTCTAATGTGTATGTGCCAATATACTATAAAACAGCCTTCACATGCCATGCTCTATATATGCAAAGATGAATAAGACATAGTCCTTGTCACTGGGGAACTACTAAACCAAGATTTTGGAGCTTAGTCCCCAAGTAACTTACTATAAAATAGATGAGATAGAAATGACAATTCATATTTAATAAGTCCTTACTACATGCCAAGTCCTAGGCTTGGCATTTATACATACTATTTTATTTAATCCTCACAAGAACCTTATAAGGCAGATATTGTCATGGTTCCAGTTTATAGATAAGTAAACTGATGCATACAGAGGTAAGCAGCCAGCCCAAGGTCACAGAGCTAGCAGGAGGCAGAGTTTGGATGGAAACTAAGCCGTATGATTCCAAATCCCAACTTCCTAACAACTATGCTACACCACCATTATGCTGCCCCCAAAATACTCTTTGCACAGAGCACAGTGCTAAACCTGAGTGGCTGGGTTCCAGAAATATTCTGGGGAAGGTGAAGATAAAATGAGTCAGCCCAACTGACTGATGCAAGCTCTTCCACCAAAACATCTGTAATGTGTGCCTTTCAGCAGAGGTCAACACAAGCCTATTCTTGTTTCCTCAGCCAAACAAAATCGCAAATCTACCCTATTCAATTTCTCCTTTTAACTTGTGGCCATGCCGTTCAGGTGCTGCAGGTATGATTTGATAAAAACACAAATTATGGTTTTATCCATCACGCTAATCAACATGACTTGTAAAACAAGAAGGAAAGGAAGGGACCTTTTATCAGATTAGTTCACCAATCCCTTTCCATGTGAAGGGAGCTCGATACTGTCACTATTGCAGTCTGCAAATCCATACTAAGTTACTAGAGACACCAAAGCAAAATAAATAGGCAAATAAATAAGGATACAAGTAAACCTAGATGCTGACACTCTGCGAATTCCAGTGCCCATCCCCTCCACTCCCCCCATCGTCTTCCTCTCATGAAATTCTCTTCTGTTCTTTTTTAGCACAGAATGAATACTTCTGGGGATCTGTTTCTCAGAGTGTCTTCTTACCACTTTCTGTGATTTAGGATCTTTACTGTCACCTTATCCCTCCGAACAATTTTCTCCCTGTACTAAGCACTAGAGGAGATATGTGGTCCCTTCACCTAACTCCTCATAATCTTAAGGCACCATCTTCTCCAGAAAGCCTCCCCTTGGCCGCCCCTTGCCCACTAAGGCTGAGTTCAGTGTCCTCATCTGTATATTCCTATCTCTACTTGTGCTTCCCATACTGTATAACTCATGAGCTCCTGAAAAAAAGGGAATACATTCTAATCATTTCTATATTCCTGGTTGCCTTGAGGACTGCTGAAAGGGAAGGAGATGTTGCTTTTTAGTCACTCAGTTGTGTCTAGCTCTTTTGCAATCCCATGGACTGTAGCCCACCAGGCTCCTCTGTGCATGGGGTTTTCCAGGTACAAGTACTGGAGTCGGTTGCCATTTCCTTCTCCAGGGGATCTTCCTGACCCAGGGATCGAACCCACATCTCCTGCTTTGGCAGGCGGATTCTTTACCACTGAGCCACCTAGGGAAGCCCCAGGAAGGAGATAGATACTCAATAAATACAGAAGAATGAATGAACAAATTCACAAGTGAACAAATATCTATAAATGAAAGAAACCAGAAGAGTTGAAAGATGGCTGCTTATCTTATCTTGAAAAACTATTAGCTCCAAAAGACAAAAACACCTCGTTTTTACTGTATTCCATCTGCCAGTTAGACAGTGAGATTAATAAACTCTTTTCTGCACAAGCCTGGTAAGGTGCTATCTTGCAAAAATAATGCTAAATATGGTGCGGGGTGGAATTTTGCACTGGGAGTTGTTGGTTATTCATGTAGTTTATAGAATAGCACACCAGATGCATTCTAACATAGAATATAGAGTTCCTATAATTTTAGCAGCAGAAATGGAGAAGAGACTATGATACACATTTTCTCTTCTTTGTTTATGCATTTAAAAGGACATCCTATCCACTTTAAATTCAGAATGACTAGACAATGAAAAATGCATGAGTCTCAGGAAAAATAGTGCTGTTGGAAGCTGAATACCTGTTATAATAGAGCTTGTATTCATAAAGACTGACATAAACCATTACCAACAGCACTCTGTTCTGTTAAAGAAATAGACATTAGTTAGAATCTTGTGAATAAACCTGTGTTTTACAAAGTCGATATTCAAAATAATAAGATTTAAAATAAAACATAAGTTGAATCTCATTTTCTTCCCTTAGAAGAATACATTAAAGAATACATTCCTTTAAAAAGCTATGAAAAATTTCAACACAGAGTTACATAAACATATTGCTTTGTAATTCTTCGGCATGAGAATGAAACAATTATGTCATCATCTTGAATGCGAGCTCATCAATCTTTACGTAGAGACATCATCATTCTGTTAACTATTCCCAGGCAAATCATTTAAGATCTGAGTCAGCATATGAACTCAGATATACAAACATAAGAACACTTACGCTGCCTTGATGAAACACAATACTATTTGACCACGGGAAGAATGTGTTCTACTATGTTCTCTGACAAGATTCCTGTTTTCAGAAGTTAGGACATTCATTTCTTGAAGCTCTTTGCTGAAAGGATTCATTCCTTTTGAGTATTAATTAGACTTCGATGTAAGGAGATTTTTAGGCAGGAAGCAAATACACATCTCCAGAGAATAACATTAACTGGCGTTTCTTTGACTCAGATTCTGCATTTGTGGAATTTAACCTATTCTCTGGTTCTGTCGTGTCAGGTTTTTTTTGTTTTTGTTTTTTAGAAGAAACCAGGTAAGCACAAACTGGAATCAAGATTGCAGGGAGAAATATCAATAACCTCAGACATGCAGAGGACACCACCCTTATGGCAGAAAGCGAAGAACTAAAGAGCCTCTTGATGAAAGTGAAAGAGGAGAGTCAAAAAGCTGGCTTAAAACTCAACATTCAAAAAACTAAGATCATGGCATCTGGTCCCATCACTTCATGGCAAATAGATGGGGAAACAATGGAAACAGTGACAGACTTTATTTTCTTGGGCTCCAAAATCACTGCAGATGGTGATTGCAGCCATGAAATTAAAAGATGCTTGCTCCTTGGAAGAAAAGCTATGAAAAACCTAGACAGCATATTAAAAAGAGACATGCTACTTTGCCGACAAAGGTCCGTATAGTTAAAGTTACGGTTTTTTTCAGTGGTCATGTATGGATGTGAGAGTTGGACCATAAAGAAAGCTGAGCACCAAAGAACTGATGCTTTTGAACTGTGGTGTTGGAGAAGACTCCTGAGAGTCCCTTGGACTACAAGGAGATCCAACCAGTCCATCCTAAAGGAGGTCAGTCCTGAATATTAATTGGAAAGACTGATGCTGAAGCTGAAGTTCCAATATTTTGGCCACCTGATGTGAAGAACTGATTCATTGGAAAAGATACTGATGCAGGGAAAGATTGAAGGCAAGAGGAGAAGGGGACGACAGAGGATGAGATGGTTGGATGGCATCACTGACTCGATGGACATGAGTTTGAGCAAGCTCCAGGAGTTGGTGATGGACAGGGAGGCCTGGCGTGCTGCAGTCTGTGGGTCACAGAGGTGGATAAGACTGAGCGACTGAACTGAACTGAACTGAACTGAACTGAAGTAAACCATAAGGAAGCCCGCGTAAACGATCTTTCACTGACTCCGTGAGGTAGGAAGTATAGGAGACATCTGAAGCTCTACTGTGAGAGGATGAGTCAGAGACGTGCGTGTGTATTAGACGTTGTATGTCTAGAGAAGTGTGTAGAAGAGTGAAAACCACAAAACAGGAAATTGAAGTCCCTGGCTCTTAAGTTCCACTGATTAAGATCCATGATCTTGTGCATCTTCAACTCAGGGCTTGGATTCCTTTGTGCAAAGTAGGGGTATTTTAATGATGAGTGTGTGATATGACATGCATGTGTGTGCTTGTGGGAGTGCCAAGTCTCTTTAGCTGTGATCGACTCTTTGTGACCCCACGGAGTGTAGGTCGCCAGCCTCCTCTGTCCGTGGGATTCTCCAGGCAAGAATACTGGAGTGGGTTGCCATGCCCTTCTCAAGGGGATCTTCCTGACCCAGGGATTGAATCCGTAGCCCTTATATCTCCTGGTAGGCAGGTAGGTTCTTTTTTTACTAGCATCATCTGGGAAGCCCTGAGACACTTATGTCCTCCTTCAAATCCTCTTGGTCTCATTATGTCCAAGGTCTCTCTCACTACCCTAGCTTCAGTGGTGGCTGCCAGGAAAGGCTATGAATAAACAGCAACCAACACCATTTCTGTGTGTCTTGTGCCTCCTACCCTGGAGATTCCAGGTTGACGCTGAGGGCCAGACCTTGTAGGGACAAATTTTGTGCCCACTCACCAAGGATTGGGAGGTGCCAGGGAATTATTTTGAGCAATAGAAAACTAAAGCACAGTACTTTGTGATAACCTAGAGAGGTGGGATGGGGTAAGAGTGGGGAGGGAGGTTTAAAAGGGAGGGATCATAAGTATACCTATGGCAGATTCAAGTAGATGTATGGCAGAGACTAACACAATATTGTAAAGCAATTATCCTTCAATAAAAATAAAAATGTTTTTAAAAATACGCTGAAAACTAAAGCGGACTGACAGATTCTCCTTTCTCCTCCCCTCCTCCCAGGCAGACCATCCCTAGAAGCAGTCACTTCCGCAAGTTCTCTGAAGATGGTCCTGGCTGCCAAGGTGCTCTGTTAGGGACCCAGTGCCCCAATACAGCCTCTCTCTCCTTCCCCTCCTCACTCCTGCTCCCTGGATTGCAGTCCTTAATATAGTAACAGCACTTAAACCTCTGCTTTCTGGGGAACTCAGGCTAAGATAATGAGCTTTACATTTCCTTCTACTCTGTAGTTGTGACTTACTTGCAGAAGACGCTGATGTGTATGAAATTCTTATCTTCGATCTTAAAGTCTATTCCTTTCATGTATTTGATTAAACTCTTTGGTAGCTGAGTTACCAGCCATGTTTACTTGTTGATTATGCACACACATGGGTTTGGGGATTAGCTGCAGAGAAACAGATGGGTCAATAGCATTTGTCAAGGCCTAGTGGGTACAGGTTATAAGAAAGGAATGCTTGGTCCCTGCCTCCAGAAGGCATAGAGGGGCATGGAGTGTAAACAAATGAAACTATCTGAATAGAGAACATAAAAATACCTACGGACTCCAGTAAGTCTATATAAAACTGCCAGAAGTTATTGCAAATAATTTGTCTTTAAAATTGGGCAAAGCAAATATGGAAAAAGTTTCAAGAAGAGCATAGTTTTGAGACTTTTTCTGGGGGGGGTGTTTTAAATAATGGAAGAGGGGTACTTTTGGTATTTTAAACTTGGCATGCTATCTCAGGAAAAAAGAACACTGCTGTTTCAGAAGCTGCTACATCAAATCACTGGGCTGACTGGTAAGAATTCTGATAATAGTAGAGATGGATCAAGAGAAGTAAGAAGCAGAGGCCTAAAGTGTAAGGCAGAATTTTAACTCAGTAAGAATTGTTCTCTGGAATTTCTGAGCAAGGAATATGAAGCAAGCTCCTGTCATAACATTCCCAAATTTTTCTGCTCATTCCATTAGTCAGAACCAAATCCTGTTTATATTACAGTGGGAAAGTTTCAATGAGGAGAAAGATTGGAAAGCCAGATGCTTCTGTAAGTTTGGCACTCTGAAACTCCATAGTTCCATGGTACATTCACCCCTGACCCAGTGTGATAGACCTATCTCTACTTTCATCTCAACACTGCAAAGCTGCAGGCTTTTAATTTTTGCTTCTTCAAATCTTCAGCAGAGCTTTTTATGCACCTCTCAATACAGCTCAGTTGGTAAAGAATCCACCTGCAATGCAGGAGACCCCGGTTCGATTCCTGGGTCGGGAAGATCCACTAGAGAAGGGAGAGGCTACCCGCTCCAGTATTCGTGGGCTTCCCTGGTGGCTCAACTGGTAAGGAATACACCTGCAATGCAGGAAACCCGGGTTTGATCTCTGGGTTGGGAAGATCCCCTGGAGAAGGAAAAGGCTACCCACTTCAGTATTCTGGCTTGGAGAATTCAACGGACTACAGTCCATG
The DNA here is from genome assembly GCA_006410935.1 of Redunca redunca. Lineage (NCBI taxonomy): Eukaryota > Metazoa > Chordata > Mammalia > Artiodactyla > Bovidae > Redunca > Redunca redunca. The sequence goes on along the minus strand of SJYQ01002527.1, from coordinate 424,649 downwards.
AGGTTGCAAAGAGTCGGACACAACTGAGCAACTTTCACTTTCAACATAATTTGCAGACTGTGCATTAGGCTGTTACCATCTTGTTCTTCTGGTATAATACAGCCATCCTTGCAGTGATAAAAAGAAGAGGAATTTCTCCGGAAGTATGAGGATTTTGATCTTCATTCAGTTCAGTTCAGTTCAGTCGCTCAGTCATATCCGACTCTTTGCAATCCCACGAATCCCAGCAAGCCAGGCCTCCCTGTCCATCGCCAACTCCCGGAGTTCACTCAAACTCATGTCCATCGAGTTGGTGATGCCATCCAGCCATCTCATCCTCGGTCGTCCCCTTCTCTTCCTGCCCCCAATCCCTCCCAGCATCAGAGTCTTTTCCAATGAGTCAACTCTTCGCATGAGGTGGCCAAAGTATTGGAGTTTGAGCCTCAGCATCAGTCCTTCCAAAGAACACCCAGGAATGATCTCCTTTAGGATGGACTGGTTGGATCTCCTTGCAGTCCAAGGGACTCTCAAGAGTCTTCTCCAACACCACAGTTCAAAAGCATCAATTCTTCGGCTCTCACCTTTCTTCACAGTCCAACTCTCACATCCATACATGACCACTGGAAAAACCATAGCCTTGACTAGACGGACCTTTGTTGGCAAAGTAGTATCTCTGCTTTTGAATATACTATCTAGGTTGGTCATAACTTTCCTTCCAAGGAGTAAGCGTCTTTTAATTTCATGGCTGCA
>SJYQ01002527.1:331624-422281 GCA_006410935.1 Redunca redunca | reverse complement strand
TGAGATAATCAATTATGCCTTTTACTTGGAAGAACTTGCAGGGAACTCAGGATAAATAAATAGGAAAGCCATGCCTCATTTTAGAAGACAAATATATCTGGCTTTTGCTTTCAAGTCATAAAAGGATCCTCTGAGTGGAGACTGGCTGACATTTTCCCATCTCATTCTTTGCATCAAAAGATGACTCCAATTGTCCCATCACAAGGATCTGACAACAATTTCTTCTCAGTACTCCTGACATACTACCTTGAAAAACAACTAAAAACTACATCAAAATCCAATGTTTGCAACATGGGCTGGACAAAATTCATTCTAGAGGAAAAGGTCTTCTGCAAGAATGAACACTGGCTAGTAACCATAATTAAATATTACTTATTTAAGAAATCTGACTTGTTGAAGTTTCTACTATAGGGATGATTCTAATAAAAAAAAATATCGTTGCCACTTCTGCTTCACGGTTAAAGAGGAAATGGCAATTAGAAGATCAGAAGGAATGGATGTCCACAAATGGGAAATACCAAAAGGTTCTCAGCTGCCATTAAGATGGAAGAGGACAGAAAGACAGACCGGTGTGAGAGGTAGATCAGGGACCTCCTGAGGCCAAGCAATCGAAGGAGGATTTTTAAATTTTTAAGACTTGAGGTAGGAGTGGGGCTGGTGGAAAAAGAGAAAATAAGAACATTAAATTGAGGAATTTGGTCAAAGACAAGTTCAAGCTAAGTCACTTCAGTGATGTCTGACTCTTTGCAACCCTATGGACTCTAGCCCACCAGGCTCCTCTGTCCGTGGGATTCATCAGGCAAGAATACTGGAGTGGGTTATCTTTTCCTCCTCCAGGGGATCTTCCTGACCCAGGGATTGAACCCTTGCCTCTTATATCTTCAGCATTGGCAGGCAGTCTTTACTACTAGTGCCCCCTGGGAAAGCCATTCAAAGACAACTCAGGATGGTTCATGAGGTACAGAATATTTCAACTTTTTAAAAGGTACCAAGACTAAGCATTATGGTAAACATGTCAGGCCAAACAGAAATATCAGGCAGATTACAAGCCAATGGTGCCATATTGCTTATGTTCTGAGTATTTTTATTCTCACTAAATTCATATTCGATACAACAGAGATCAGTTTATTCTTGTAAGTGGAGTGGCTGCCAAAATGATGACTGAAAACCAGTCTCTGGCCCCCAAGGCGTGTTCTTTAAGAACAAGGAGGAAAAGAAAAATGAAGGGCCACTTAGGTAAACATAAACTGTATACTCACCATTCTCCTTGAGCTCCCTGAGAAATGCTGTTGAAGTCATGAGGTGTGCTCTGAGACAACCGACTTCATGAAATCCAGTCCCCAGAGTGGGAAGGGGCAGGGCGAGGTCCCTTTCTAACCTTCACCATGGCTTCAATCATGTCTGGGGAAACAGTCATTCACTCTCTCCAATAGAAACGGTTTACCAACCACCTTTCCTTCCTTTTCAAGATTTAGGCAAATCCAAGCAATCTCAGATCTTTCACACATTTCACCTAGCTCACTGTGTCACCTAGTAAAGCCTGCAGCGATGATTCTAAAGTATCCAAGAAACAGAGCACACCCTAGGAGTCTGCAGCAAAATGCCAAAGGAGACAATGCTGAGATACTCTTACCAATTTTTTTAAAAAAGGGAATGCCTTCATTTATTTTTTTTTAAATTTCCACTAACAGGGAAATTATGTAAAACTTCAAGAGCTAAAAACAAACATTCCAATTTTAATTCTAACTTTTTTTTGCTATAGGTGTTCACTTCCTACTCCTCCCCCTCCCCCCCCACCCCGTTTCTTCCAGCCTAACTTCTTGAAACCACCTAATTAATGCTCCTTAGATAAAAGCTTCTGGATTCCAAGGGACAGTGAAGGCTTGGAATATATGCGTCCTGGTAGCCCAATGTGTTTGGATATGCATGACAGCCTGAGAGATATAGATAGAAAGACAGATATGATATTTATATATATACATGATAAGTCGCCACAGTCGTGTCCAACTCTGTGACCCTATGGACTGTAGCCCGCCAGGCTCCCCTGTCTATTGGGTTTCCCGGGCAAGAATACTGGAGTGGGTTGCCATTTCCTCCTCCAGGGGATCGTCCCTGACCCAGGGATCAAACTTGCATTTATTATGTCTCCTGCACTGGCAGGCAGATTCTTTGCCACTAGCGCCGCCTAGGATAAATGCGTGTGTGTCTGTGTGTGTATACATTTGTCCACTGAGGCCACTTAGGTTGTTTCCATATTGTGGCTATCATGAATAATGCTGTAATGAACATGGGAGTGCAGATATATCTTTGAGATACTAGTCTCATTTCTTTTGAATACGTACTCAGTGTGGGGTTGCTGGATCATATTATAGTTCTATTTTTAATTTCTTGAGGAGTCTCCATATTCTCATATGGTTTTCCAAAATGAAGGTATCAAGTTACATTCCTATCAACAGTGTACAAGAGTTCCCTTTTCTCTACATCCTTGCCAACACTTGGAATCTCTTATCTTTTTGATAATACACATTCAAACAGGTGTGAGGTGCTAGCTACCTCATTATGCTTTGATTTGCATTTCCTCCTCGATTAATAATGGTGAGCATGTTTTCATATGCCTACTGACCATTTGCATGTCTTCTTCAGAAAAGTGTCTATTCGGGTCTTTTGGACATTGTTTTAAAATCGGTTTTCACTTTTGTTTACTATTGAGTTATATGAATTCCTTATAGATTTTGGCTATTAATCCCCTTTACCAGATACACGATTTAGAAATGTTTTTCCCCATTCTGCAGATTGCATTTTTCATTTTGTTGACTGTTTCCTTTGTTGTGCAGAAGCTTTTTAGTGTGATGTACTCCCACTTGTTTATTTTTGCTTCTCTTGCCTGTGCTTTTGGATTGACACCTTAAAGATTTGATAGTGACTGTGAAGGTGACTTGGATAGAATCTGAATATCACTTTTTTCCTTTATTGATCCACTTATGTGTGTGTGTGTCTAAAGAAAAACAAGGGAGGGGCTAAAAAGGTCTCTGTTTCGGAAGTATAGTGAACTGATACATCAAGTACCTGTCTTCCCAGCGCACACACTGCCAAAGAGATTAAATTCCAATGAGTTGCGTGTGGTATGCATAATGATGAACACATTTTGTTTCCCTTAGTGCTCCTGAGGACCAGTTAGTTTATGCATGAAATAGATTACTGTGGATAGGCTACTGCAGGGCTAAACAACTCCACTGCATCTTTAAAGTAAAAATAGCAAATAAAATGAATCAAGGTGCAACATCTACAATGATATATGCATTCTGCTGAATTTAATTGAATTCTAATTAAATTACTTGGAGCAAGATAAATTAGATTATTTTTCAAGCACATTTTAGATAAACCTAATGAAGTTCTATGAGTAAGAAAGGCAGAATGGGCTTTGTTTAATGACTCAGTTGTTGATATATTCCCTTAGAAGGAATAAGGGGTCAGACTGACCTTGGGTCCTTTATTTCTTGAGTAAGCCAGATATTACATTAACTTCAGAAAGACAGGCTAAAAAGAGACTAGGGTTTATGTTGATAGTGAAATAATTTATTAAGGCATTTAGATATATGGGTTTCCCCCTATGTTTTTTCCTCTCAGCCTTTGAGTTCTCTGGCATAAGAACTATTGGGAAGGAACACAAAGGACTAAACAGAGGGCTAAATTGTTTCTTGAATCCCCTGGAGTGGACTGTGTCAGGGGTAAGGAAGGCAGCCTGCTAAAGAGAGGAGGGCACAGAAGTATCAAGTTGAGGGAAGAGTCCTCAAGACTAAGGTTGATTCTACAAATGAAGTGGATCCAGAGCTAGCCCCTGGGGAAGGGCCACGCTGCGGAGGGGAAGGGTGTAGACACCTGGGTGAACTGGCTTGGTAAACCACCAAGGGAAGCTATATCCCAGGAACCAGGGCTCCTAGACGGAATTGATTTTTGTGCCATAGTGGCATAAAACTCACAAAGCTTTGGGATTCCAAGGGAGAGTGCAGGCTTGGAAAATCTGCACTCTGGTAGTCCAGTGTATTCTGACATGCATGAGAGCCTGAGTCATCTATGTGGCCCTAAAGGAATGGATGGGATTGTAAGCAGTGGGATGCTAGGGTTTGAGGTGAATTGGGAATGAGAAAAGGGAAACCCTCCCCTAAATGGCTGAGAGAATTTTCTCTGAGTCTAGAGTCAAGAAACTTGGAGTCAGATTTAATTTGTTTTGTGGAACTTTGTGGAAGAGAAGGTCTCAATTTCTTCCACTCTTGGGAATCTTTACTTCCATTTTGGTCAGTTAAGAAGTCATTCACAAGCAAAGAACTTTGCTTCCCTAAAATGCCCTCTTTTCCTCCTTCTTTGGAAATGCTTGGAACTTATTTATGGTAAAAGATTAACTCTGGGAGACAGTGACAAGTAAAGTCTGAGAGGATGGGGAAGGGGCAGAAAAGAAAGGTTCATAAAGCTAAAAGACACTTAAATTACGTGCTCAAGGATGAATGAGGAGTAGACAGGATCATGTGTAATAATGGCTAGAAAAATAGAGCTATTCATATGACAGTTACTCATTTTTCTAAAACAACATCTAAAATTAAAGGAGAATGGGTTAAGAACCTGTGAATATTACCTAGCCATGCATGGATGGGTATTCCTAACCTACATTCCAGCTCCATAGCCAATCTGAGGAAGGTGAGAAATGAAGCCCTCTGAAAGACAGAACATGATGGCTGCTGTGAAACATATTTCATAAGATGTTTTCTTATGGAGTGTGCTCTTCTGCACATTCCCAGTGCTCTTGGAGCCGGATCAGGGAGAGAGCAGAGAGGCCCAAGTTTTCTCACTAACTCACCCTTTCATGTTTGGCACACAAACATTTGGTTCAGTTGACAGTCTCAGAACACATCTGCAAGCATTTTCCCATTTGGTATTAATGGAAATCCCTGGAGTAGGAAATGGCAACCCACTCCAGTATTCTTGCCTGGAAAATCCCATGGACAGAGGAGCCTGGCGGGCTACAGTCCATGGGGTCGCAAAGAGTCAAACACAACTAAGCACGCACGCAGTCGAAATATTTATTGAAAGTATATGAGTGGAAGCAGAACAAGACTCCTGAACCGCTTTGGGGGTTTCTAGGAACAAAAAGGGGAGGGGTCAAAGTAGACGGGCTAATGAGAGGAACAAGGCTCCATCCTCTACTAGTGCAAAAATTCCTTCAAGATACAAACACTGTGATTCAACTATAATAAAATTAGAAACTAGAAGGAAAAAATGTTTCATTCCCATCAAGGCATGCATGTTAGCATAGAGACCTAAAAGCCTCAAATAGAGACACTCAAATAGACCAGAGGGTATTTTTTAATGAGCTTTGTTAAATGCTTCAGCACTATGGGGACAGTTCTATATCTACATCCCTTCAAAGATGAAACAAATACAGACATAGAACAGTGTGTTTAACGGGTTAGCAACTCTAGATTACACACAAGACAAGGATAAGGAGACATCTGAATTCTTCACAAATTTTCTCAGGAAAATGTAGACTATTGTTAACAACAGGAGAATTATTTAAAAAAAAAAAAAGCCAACTTATAGTGCAGCGTAGCCAGCTAAGGGCAGGAAGTGGGGAAGAGATATGACACGCTCACAATATGGCATTGTGGGAGACACCGTAAGAGAGCTAGTCTTTATATGGTGGTGTTTATTTATCAGAGCCAATTCCTGCATTCAACATGATGGCAATGACCTGAGGTCATCAGAAACCTTTGGGTTGCTGGTCCCCTGTGTCCTTGTCTTCCCTAAAGCCCAGCGCATGGAGTGGGAAGCCAGGCAGCCCAGTCTTTCTCAGGACCACTGGCAGAAGTGCGGACCTGGCTTCTGGGCCCATGAGGAAGATTTAATTCACCTCCCAACTATGGGAGACAGGTGGTTGACACCTGATGCTCTTTTCCCTCTACAGAAATATTTCAAAGAGAATTAGTAAGGGAGTTGTGTTAGAGAGAATGTTAATTTTGTACAGTGTATTTAGCTGTAGTGTCAGAAACTGCCCAAATGCTCTGTCCAAGCTCCAAGTTCCCTTCACTCAATGGGCGGCAAAGGTCTCCGGAGGGTTTAAAAGCCAGCAGGTGTTTAATCTGGGCATGAAGAGACAGATGCTGAAGTCCAACTGGACTGTGAGCCAAGGGGAAGTTCTGCTGGCCTGCAGAGCAACTGAGCCAAATGAAGGGCTTGGGCAGGTCCCACACAACAGCCAGCACAGATGGCTGGTACCAAATGCCTAAGTACTTCCAAAGGTGGAGATTTCACAGTGCTTCCATCTTCCCCTTTATTCCCTATATGCCCTTCTGTTAAACAACATATACAATATTTCTGCTGTAGAAACACATAATAGAGAGTTCAGGTAGCAATTGACATTTCTTGAATAGCATTTTAAAGAGAATGCTATGATTGACAGAGTTTACAAGCTGGAGAATAATTTTGAAGACTAGAAGGATTTTTAACTTTTCAGTTTATTATCATGTCAGTAATTAAGAGCCATACTTGAAATGTGGCTATTTTGAGTTTTAATGGCTCTCTGGTAAACTAGTATCCTGAGCACACTTATAGAATAAAGGCTGGGGTGTGGGGCAGGACACTGCTCAAAGTGCCTAGCATGGTCCATAGCTATATACATCACAGAGACACAGATGTAGAGTACAAACATACGTATACCAAGGGGGAACGGTGGGGGAATGGGATGAATTGGGAGACTGGGATTGACATATACATACTATTGATGCTGCTGCTGCTGCTAAGTCGCTTCAGTAGTGTCCAACTCTGTGTGACCCCACAGACGGCAGCCCACCAGGCTCCTCCGTCCCTGGGATTCTCCAGGCAAGAACACTGGAGTGGGTTGCCATTTCTTTCTCCAGTATACATACTATTGATACCATGTATAAAATAGGTAACAATGAAAACCAACTGTATAGCCCAGGGAACTCAATGCTCTGTGGTGATCTAAATGGGAAGGAACTCCCGCCAAACGGGTAAATATGTGTATCAGTCAGTCAGTTCAGTCGCTCAGTCGTGTCTGACTCTTTGCAGCCCCACGGACTGCAGCATGCCAGGCCTCCCTGTCCATCACCATCTCCCAGAGTTTACTCAAACTCATGTCCATTGAGTTGATGATGCCATCCAGCCATCTCATCCTCTGTCGTCCCCTTCTCCTCCTGCCCTCAATCTTTCCCAGCATCAGGGTCTTTTCCAAGGAGTCAGCTCTTCGCATCAGGTGGCCAAAGTATTGGAGTTTCAGCTTCAACATCAGTCCTTCGAATGAATATTCAGGACTGATCTCCTTTAGGATAGACTGGTTGGATCTCCTTGCAGTCCAAGGGACTCTCAAGAGTCTTCTCCAACACCACAGTTCAAAAGCATCAGTTCTTCGGCACCCAGCTTTCTTCACAGTCCAACTCTCACATCCATACATGACCACTGGAAAAACCATAGCCTTGACTAGACGGACCTTTGTTGGCAAAGTAATGTCTCTCCTTTTTAATATGTTATCTAGGTTGGTCATACTTTCTTTCCAAAGAGTAAGCATCTTTTAATTTCATGGCTGCAGTCACCATCTGCAGTGCTTTTGGAGCCCAAAAATATAAAGTCTGCCACTGTTTCCCCATCTATTTGCCATGAAGTGATGGGACCAGATGCCATGATCTTCGTTTTCTGAATGTTGAGCTTTAAGCCAACTTTTTCACTCTCCTCTTTCACTTTCATCAGGAGGCTCTTTAGTTCTTCTTTACTTACACACACACACACACACACGGACGATATAGCTCATTCATTGTGCTATACAGCAGACACTAACACAACATGTTAAGCAACTTTTGAACTTCTCTGGTGGCTCAGGCAGTAAAGAATCCACCTGCGATGCAGAAGACCTTGGTTTGATCCCTGGGTCGGGTAGATTCCCTGGAGATGGGAATGGCTTTCCACTCCAGTATTCTTGCCGGAGACTTCCATGGACAGAGGAGCCTGGTGAGCTACAGTCCATGGGGTCACAAAGAGTCAGACATGCCTGAGCAATGAACACATGTACACACATAAGCAACTATACTCCAATAAAAATTAATTTTTTTAACGCCAAGTGAGTTTAATATCCACAGCTGCTGTGACATCAAACTTGTAAAATAATGAACAAACAATGCATATGTTCACATCAAAGAGAGGTAATAGTTTAAATAGGAAAAAAAAGAAGTGGGAGAATTGAGCCATTTCCTGGACCTAGACAGTATCAGATTACCAAAAACAACCTCTGATGAAGCAGTGAGCATAATATTCATATTTTGAACAGCAATATCATTTCAGAATAAAATATTATATAAAGTGTCAAATTAATTTTGCAGGGTTTATAGATTAAAAAACATAGAATTTTTTAATTTTTATTTTTACTTTATTTTGCTTTACAATACTGTATTGGTTTTGCCATACATTGACATGAATCAGCCACGGGTGTACATGAGTTCCCAATCCTGAACCCCCCTCCCACCTCCACCCCATATCATCTCTCTGGATCATCCCCGTGCACCAGCCCCAAGCATCCTGTATCCTATATCGAACATAGACTGGCGATTTGTGTCTTACATGATAGTATACATGTTTCAATGCCATTCTCCCAAATCATCCCACCCTCACCCTCTCCCTCTCCCACAGAGTCCAAAAGTCCATTCTAAACATCTGTGTCTCTTTTGCTGTCTTGCATACAGGGGCACTGCTGGGCATACACACCGAGGAAACCAGAATTGAAAGAGACATGTGTACCCCAATGTTCATCGCAGCACTGTTTGTTTATAATAGCCAGGACATGGAAACAACCTAGATGTCCAGCAGCAGATGAATGGATAAGAAAGCTGTGGTACATATACACAATGGAGTATTACTCAGCCATTAAAAAGAATACATTTGAATCAGTTCTAATGAGGTGGATGAAACTGGAGCCGATTATACAGAGTGAAGTAAGCCAGAAAGAAAAACATCAATACAGTATACTAACACATATATATGGAATTTAGAAAGATGGTAACAATAAAAATTAATTTTTTAAAAAGAGACACCTTTGTGAAGTGATGGGGACTTTTACTGTTTAAATGAAAAGGAGAGGGGGGAAAAAGCAATCTACATCATAGGAAAGGGGCATTGTTTCTTCATTAGACCATAGAGAGGTAACATTCTTGTCTTGATCTCTACCTACTTGAGCTTCTCCATCTACTGATTTAGCCTTTGTATATAGAACTTCCATTACAAAGTAAGTTTTTGGAAGTCAAGATTCAAATGTTAATCCCCGGCTGAAAAAAAAAGAAAAACAAAACTTGGAGACACAGAAGAAAGACAAGCAGGAGAAGAAAGAGGAAGAGGGAGAAGAGGAAGGAAGAGGAGGAAGTATAGCAGATCCTGATGTTACTTCTGCTGCGTTATGGAGGGAAGCAACGGCAGGTTTCTAAAGCTGCAGTTCTGAGCCGCTCTTCACGTGGGCATATCTTGGAGGGCATCTCTTTTGTGTGTCGTCCCTGGCTTTCCAGTCCCTGGCTGCACAGCCCAAGAGACGTCTACCTCACAGGGTCAAACTCAGGAAGCAGAGATAAATAGAATGTTACTGCCCACATCAAGTCATCTTGCTCTATGTCTCTGCTTCAAATTCATCTTGGGAAAGCTTTTTAACTTATAAGAAAAATAAACATGGCATAACTCTCAAAAAAAATTCACCTTGGGACTGTGTTTATTAAACTCTGTATCATGTGGCCTCATTCTGGGACTCAGCACTATTTACTGACCAGCCTTCAGCAACCATCTGCTGCTGTGAGCAGCTCGTTTGCAGACCAACACGTTTCTCCTGGCTCTCATGCTCCCAAAATGCTGAATCAGAGCTGGAAACAGCCAACAACATTCCTAATCCCCTGTCTCCAATTGGACTTGACAGATGATAAAGCAAGTGTCCCAAAGGCTGGGAGGAGAATTTCAGAGTGAGCAATGAGATAACACACTATAAAATGCAGCCAAACTATTTTCCTCTCTGAAGCAAGATCTTGATCCTTTCTAACGATATATGCTTCTTTAAGGCTCAATGACCATCTTAAGCAATTCACCTTTGAACGTGGTATCAAGGGCTGTCTTCCTTTTTCTAGTGATGCAGTAATCTATCCCTCTTACTGATATATCCTTATTAACTTCAGATTTTATAAAGATTTGAATTTTTTTAAGATCATTTATTTATTTATGACTGTGTTGGGTCTCAACTGAAGTGTGCAGGCTTCTCTCTAGCTGAAGAGGACAGGCTCAGTTACTCTGAGGCATGTGGAATCCTAGCTCCCCGACCTGGGATGGGACCCACGCCCCCTGCATTGGAAGGTGTCCTTCCATCCAGTGGGCCACCAGGGAAATCCCAAGGATTGCATTTTTAAATATGGGTTGTGCTTCATCTTCTACAGAAAGGAGATAGATAAACACCCTCAAACACGTGGCACATTGAGATTGCTGTGATGGTCTCAGAGACTCTTAGGAAACAGAGCTGTCAAGACATGCGAAAGGGGTGGACAGGTGTTAACCAGGAAGGCTCTCCGGGGACAGAAAGGCCAATGACTCAAAGATACAGAGCCCTAGATTTTTCAGCAGGACCACGCTGCGTAGCTCCTGGGCATTGAGAACCACAGCGACATGGTCCTAGTTCCAGAGACTGATAAGCGAGGTCAGAGCAGATGTGCGTGATCACCTCTAGGAGTTACATGATCTACCAGTAAATTGAAGAATCCTTTATTTTTGACATTTAGAAAATATAAAAGCATCAACAACACCAATAACAAAATAGTGTTCTAGATCTCTGCATTATAAGGAAAAGAGGGGAAAAAATCAAAATGCTTTTTCCTTGAGAGTTGAACGTTGTTTTCTGTAAACTTAACTCCAAAATGGAAATCAAGAGAAAACATTCTCCTCTCTGGTAATTCGGCATGTTGAGATGTTTCTTTGCAGTAAAAATTGGTCTATTTTATTCTATCAGTATGACTAACCTTTCTATAAACTTGTTCTAGGTGGAAATTCTTTTTTTTTTTTCCTAGCCAGATATGTTGCCATTTACGCACCTAAAAGATAGCTTTAGTAAAAAGGAATGACATTTCTTAAGAACCTAAAAATAGTTCTGTCACTTAATTTTGAAAAAAAACCTTCTAAGTCAAGGCAAGAGCTTTCTGCTCATTCATTTCACTGAGAATGCACGCTTTTGCAGCTGGCTTTTATCTTTTTTTTTTTTCCTTTGCCATCAGGAGGTCTTGCCTACAGAGTTCTTTGGAACAGATCCTGCCCTCGGATCCAAGGGCAAATCACAGATTACCGGTTGTAGGAAAACATCATTTCAAGTGTAAGGTAGAGATCTCTTGTTCAGATCAACCATATTGCTCCTGGATCTGTCCTCTGCAGAGATTCAAGTCTGTTCTAGTCATGTGTGCCTGCGTGCTAAGTCACTTCAGTTGTATCCAGCTCTTTGCAACCCCATGGACAGTAGCCCGCCAGACTCTTCTGTCCATGGGATTCTCCAGGCAAGAATATTGGCATTGGCTGCCATGCTCTCCTCCAGGGGATCTTCCTGACCCATGGATCAAACCTGCAGCTCTTACATTTTTTGCATTGGCAGGCAGGTTCTTTACCACTAGCGCCACCTGGGAAGCCCCCATTCTAGTTATATCCAGATGAAAAACCCCCAAAGTGTATGGAGCTGTATGTCAACCTTCCTTCCCTCCGCAGCAGGAACCCCCTTCAGTCCCACAGGCCATTCTCAGGCCTCTTTTCCCACCTCCATGCCTTCCTTTAGAGGCAGCATGGGTTCCTGTGTTATCTTGACAACTCAAGAAATTCTGCTAATCCTGTTGATGCCAAGGAGATGGTGAAGTCATATGCCACTTTTCTCCATTTCAAAACTTGGTGATAAAGGGAGTAGGGCAAAACTCAATAAAAGGAATGGTATAATAGTAGGACTTGACAAATTAGTGGAAGACATGGTTGAGAGTTGAGGCTTCCCAGGTGGCTGAGTGGTAAAGAATCTACCTGCCAAACAGGAGATGTCAGTTCAATCCTTGGGTCAGGAAGATCTTCTGGACAAGGAAATGGCAACCCAGTCTAGTATTCTTGCCTGGGAAATCCCAAGGACAGAAGAGCCCAGCGGGCTACAGTCCATGGAGTTGCAAAGAGTTGGACACGACTTAGTGAGTAAACAACAGCAAGGGTTGCAGTAGTCCTCCACATACTGTTCAAATCACACCCTCTGGGCAAATAACTTGCGGTCATCTATGTGTTATAAAACGAAAGAATTAAATGTCTCTACTCAATTATTCTTTACTGAAAGAAACAAGTCATTTTGGATATTTCCGTTCTTATCATACAGTGACAATAAAATTGCAATGCTAACTTTTAAGCACTTATTAAGCACTTACTATGTACCAGGCACTAATCACACAATAATCCCATAAGATAGGTAACTTCATTCTCTCCATTTTACAGGTGAAGAAACTGAGATGCAAAGTGGTTAAGTGCCCGCCCAGGATTGCACAGCTAGCAAGTGACAGAAATGTTATCCAGTCAAATTCCAACTCCTGGATCCTTAGCCACAAACTATATGGCCATCCACAGACACATCACACAAGTGCTCACCAACATATGTTACACTGCTTAACTGCATCTCTTCTCTTTTTTTAACTTCATTACTTTTCTTTTTCATATATTCTGCACCCACTAAGTCTTCAATGTTACAATCTTTAGATCACTCTGTTCTGCTTATGATTCTTCAAATAACAACTTCCTAAGAGCCAAGGCCCAACCTTTTGAATTATTTACTAAATCTGTTTATCTATTTTTTGAGGTCCTTATAAAATAGTATTCCTATAAAAGATGGATTGTGTATCTGACACTTAGGGAGTTTATGGAGTTTTCTTACAAGATTTAACTATATTTATGTGGTGTTACTTATTTCTAGAAAAGCTTATTTAAAAAAACAAAATCATTAGTTTTAGCATGATGATGAAATAATTCAGCAGTAGGGGGATATACATTATTTATATCAGTACATACATATACTATAAATACTGATATTTTATATCAGTATTATATTTCCATGTGTGTAGTAATATGATATCATAACACAGAATATTAATATAACATAGCATAAATTCAACTGTCTTTGATTGCCAGAATGAAAAATTTAGTCTCTGCATCAGTATGAGAAACTTTCATCAACTTATATTCATGAAAGTAGAAAAGGTGAAAGCACCATGTTTTAAAAAGGGGGAAAAACATGTCCTGCATTACTGACAGTTTTATATATCAGATACAACTATATTCATATTCTTTGATGCTTCCAATAATCTATTTGAGAATGTATTATAAGGAAGTCATCCAAAAAGATGGATAAACTAGGCTTGTATCAGGATTATTATTCATAAAGACAAAAATTTGGAAATGACATAAATGTTATTATAACTTAATGGTTCATTAAGTCACAGGGCATCAGTCTGATTGACTGGCAGGCAGCAGTTTTATACTATTGCCAAAAGATTACAGAGATATAAAAATGCTTAAAAAATAATGCCAAGTGAAAAATGTTGTAATAAAAATCGTTTAAAACTGCATAAAATTATTTTGTGCATATCAATAGAGTGATTTGCCTGTTTTTTGCTTTTCTAATATGCTATGGATTTGATGGGATGAATTAAAAAATTCTTACTATTGAATATATCCTCCTCTATTAAGTTAATTGCAAAGTTACTCAAGACTGCAGCAAAAAAATATTATTGATGAAAAATGTATGTGTTTGAGGAAAGCAAAATACTGGAGCAATCAGCACCTATGCCAACAATGCCTAACCTCTGGCTAATCAGCACCTATGCCAACGATGCCTAACCCTGACTTTAGTAGGACAGTGACATGTTCACACTCCTGGCGTGACGGCAATGTTTGCTACCTTTCCATGATACACATTTTATGAAGTTTAAACAGAAGATTGTAAAGTAACCGGAAATAACTGCATGAAAAATTCTTATAGAAAACATAAAATATTTATAAAATCTCTATATACTTTTCCCTTTCCTTTACTTGCTTTAGTTCTGTTACTTTTAATGATTTATGATCTCTGAGCCCCTTACTGTAGTCCACCTCAAATCCTTTCTGAATGTAACACAGTGTAAATAGATAAGAAATAATAATAACACTTCATGCATATAAAGTACTGGCCATTCTCTGCAGGTAAAACTGTACATAAAATCGAAAAAATAAACTTACTGCCTTAAGGAATATATCTTTCCACACTTTTCAACGTTTGGTATCACATAATGTAAGGGGATCCAACCAGTCCATTCTGAAGGAGATCAGCCCTGGGATTTCTTTGGAAGGAATGATGCTGAAGCTGAAACTCCAGTACTTTGGCCACCTCATGCGAAGAATTGGTTCATTGGAAAAGACTCTGATGCTGGGAGGGATTGGGGGCAGGAGGAGAAGGGGATGACCCAGGATGAGATGGCTGGATGGCATCACGGACACGATGGACGTAAGTCTGAGTGAACTCCGGGAGATGGTGATGGACAGGGAGGCCTGGCGTGCTGCGATTCATGGGGTCACAAAGAGTCGGACACGACTGAGCAACTGAACTGAACTGAATGTGATTGGCCAAGTGTTGTGCCTTTGGTGTAAACCACCCCAAAAAGCTATGACCAACCTAGATAGCATATTAAAAAGCAGGGACATTATTTTGCCAACAAAGGTCCATCTAGTCAAGGCTATGGTTTTTCCAGTAGTCATGTATGGATGTGAGAGTTGGACTATAAAGAAAGCTGAGCACTGAAGAATTGATGCTTTTGCACTGTGGTGTTGGAGAAGACTCTTGAGAGTCCCTTGGACTGCAAGGAGATCCAACCAGTCCATCCTAAAGGAGATCAGTCCTGGATATTCATCAGAAGGACTGATTCTGAAGCTGAAACTCCAATACTTCGGCCACCTGATGTGAAGAACTGACTCACTGGAAAAGACCCTGATGCTGGGAAAGACTGAAGGAAGGAAGAGAAGGGGACGACAGAGGATGAGATGGTTAGATGGCATCATCAACTTGATGGACATGAGTTTGAGCAAGCTTCAGGAGTTGGAGATGCATTTCATGCTGGTCAGAATGGCTGCTATCAAAAAGTCTACAAACAATAAATGCTGGAGAGGGTGTGGAGAAAAGGGAACCCTCTTACATTGTTGGTGGGAATTCAAACTAGTACAGCCACTATGGAGAACAGTGTGGAGAGTCCTTAAACTGGAAACAGAACTGCCATATGACCCAGAAATCCCACTGCTGGGCATACACACCTAGGATATCAGAACTGAAAGAGACACATGTGCCCCAATGTTCATCTCAGCACTGTTTACAATAGCCAGGACATGGAAGCAACCTAGATGTCCGTTGGCAGATGAATGGATAAGCAAGCTGTGCTACATATACACAATGGAGTATTACTCAGCCTTTAAAAAGAATGCATTTGAATCAGTTCTAATGAGGTGGATGAAATTGGAGCCTATTATACAGAGTGAAGTTAAGTCAGAAAGAAAAACAATATAGTATATTAATGCATATATATGGAATTTAGAAAGATGGTAACAATGACCCTATATACGAGACAGCAAAAGAGACACAGATGTAAAGGACAGAATTTTGGACTCTGTGGGAGAAGGCGAGGGTGGAATGATTTGAGAGAATAGCATTGAAACATGTATATTATCATATGTGAAACAGATCGCCAGTCCAGATATGATGCATGAGACTGGGTGCTCAGGGCTGATGCACTGGGATGACCCCGAGGGATGGGATAGGGAAGAAGGTGGGAGTGGGGGTCAGGATGGGGAACACATGTACACCCATGGCTGATTCATCTTAATGTATAGCAAAACCACCACAATATTGTAATTAGCCTCCAATTAAAATAAATACATAAAAATTTTTTTTTAAAAAAAGGAGTCAGTGATGGACAGGGAAGCCTGGCATGTTGTAGTCCATTGGCTTGCAAGGAGTCGGACCTGACTGAATGGCTGAACTGAACTGAACTGAACTGAATACCCTGTTGTTGGATTAAGGGCTTCTTAGAAAGGCTCAGCATTCTGTAATAAACCAGACTCTCCACTGGTTTCTGAGATAGGAATCATCTTTATTTTGCAGATGAAGAAGCTGAAGCACACATTTACTAAGAAGCCTGTCTAGACTAACAGTAAGAGCTAAAATTTATTGAAAGAATTCTGTGTGACAGGCATTGCATAGAACTTTACAGGTACTGAGTTGCTTAATTTTCACAACCACCCACTGAGGAAGGTGCTACTGTTAAATTTCAGTATGCAGATGAAGAAGTCAATAAAGGGAGGTTATTATTTGCTGCAGGTTCAAGGTAGGAAGATAAGTAGTTCAAATTGCTCATAACAGAATGCTTAAAAAGTTCTAGAATTATAAGGTGTTCTGTAAATATCATGTAGTTTAGAAACCATAACCTACAGTATGTATAAGGGGATGGAGAGTTTGGAAAATTAATGGTGATACATCTAAGGCAATCTAGCAAGGAGAAATAAATTTAGGAAATTTACCTAATATTCTTCTATTCAGCAGAGAAATTTCCCAAACATCATACAACTCTTCTAGCGATTAGATTCTGTCCCATATCATGCAGTATAGGATCCTATATTTACATGCATTATATGTAAATCTTCTCTTAAATACATAAAGATTGTTCCTTTGTCAGCACTGACTTAATAGTCATCATATTTATCATCAAAATTAAAGCAGGGACTTTCCTTTCCCTACTTTAATTCTTTCCTATCTCTAATATCCCAGTTCCAGTCCATTTGCAGCAAATCCTATTGATCTGATTTCCAAAACATCTCTCAAGGCCACCCCTTATTCCCACCACCACAGCAAATACCCTGGTCCAAGCCACCAAACTTTCCCATCTAAACTCTGGGAATGCCATCACTCTTCCTGATCCCATCATCCTCACTCCACACTCTTCAACCTCTCTTTTTTCTTTGACATTTCTTCTCTCTCTCTTTTTATCGGAGGATAATTACTCTACATGGATGTGAGGGTGGGATCATAAAGAAGACAGAGTGCCGAAGAATTGGAGCTTTCAAACTGTGGTGCTGGATAAGACTCTTAAGAGTCCCTTGGACTCCAAGGAGATCAAACCAGCCAATCCTAAAGGAAATCAATCCTGAATATTCATTGGAAGGACTGATGCTGAAGCTGAAACTCCAATATGTTGGCCACCTGATGCAAAGAACTGACTCACTAGAAAAGACTCTGATGCTAGAAAAAATTGAGGGCAAGAGGTGAAGGGGGCAACAGAGGATGAGATGGTTGGATGGTATCACTGACTCAATGGACACGAGTTTGATCAAACTTCCGTAAACAGTGATGGACAGAGAAGCCTGGTGTGCTGCCTGCAGTTCATGGCGTCACAAAGAGTCGGACATGACTTAGCGACTGAACAACGACAAGAAGTGCTTTAGAACATTGTGTGGGCCTCTCCCATACATCAGCATGAATCAGCCACAGGAATACACACACCCCCTCCCTCCTGGACACCCCTCCCGCCTCCCACCTCATTGCACCCCTCTGGGTTGCCTCAGAGCACCAGGCTGAGCTCCCTGTGTCACTTGCTATGAATTTTACATATGGTATTCTCTCAATTCATCCCACTCTATAATACAGCTAAAGGAATCTTTAGGAAATGCAAACCACAATATGTTAACCCTTACACTTAACAAGCCTTGATGCTCTGATTCCTCCTCCATTCTCACCCTGCTCCAGCCACTCTGGTCCCTGGATAGTGCCTCGGCCTTTACACATTCTTTCTATTCCTACTGCTCAGAATATGCTCGCCCCACTCTTCTCAGCCTTCATAAACCATCCCATGCAGCACCTCCTCAGAGAAGCCATTTTTCATCTCCTCCGCCTGAGACTCTGTTTATTATTATTCTTTACTGCCACTCCCACTGATTTCCTTTACAGCACTAATCAAAATCCATAATTATTTGACCTACTCATTTGCTCACTTATTCTTCATGTATCTTCCCAACTAGACTTGGCTCTGTGAGAAAAGAGATTGGGCATCCGCTATGCACATTGTATCTTGCCTGTCCAGTTCCTTGCCCCTTACGTGGAGACTGTTAATAAACAGTGGATGAATAACAATCTAGTGAAATATTGGAAAGGGAGCAATGAGTGTGCTAAGCAGGTACTGCTTCATCATTTTCATGAAAAACCTGAAGTTAAAACACTGACTTTCAAGATTTTTTTTTTTTAAGTAACCTAATACAGCACTTATTATATGGCAGGCTCTTTTCTAAGTGCTTTGTATGAGTTTCTTCATCTAATCTTAACAACAGTCCTCTAAGGTGAGTGTTATTTGTGTCCTTTTTTTAATGGAAGAGACACCAGGTCCAGAAAAGAGAGTCATTGCTCGTTAATTAGTGAATGGAACATCAGGGCTATCATCTTTAAAGGCTTAATGACTAACTATTTGGCCTTTCAAGGTAAAACTCTGACTGTATACTGTTCTGAATTTATTTTCTTAACACGTTCTGATCTCATATTATTTCTAACTCAGGCATGGTTTCCATGGCCAAATGCTAGCAAGAAATGTCTACTGCCCTAGGAATTAAGCCAAACAAGCTGGAAAAAAGAACAGAGATTATCCACATGGGCAGAGGCCCAAACGCCGCTCCAGGCCATGGAACTGCCAGTCCTCCTCCTTCACTGGGGTGACTGGCTGAGAGCTGCTGTAATAATATTAACAAGGTCAGGTATTCAATATGCCTTTTCTCCAAAATCTCATCCAAATCACAGATGTCATCTGGCTCGGCTTGCTCATCTCTGGTGCACTGGCAAACCCCTCCTCTTAGAAACCCGGCAAAGTAGAACCAGCCTGGGGTTCCAGTTATGAGACTGCTTGAGCACTGTGTTAATGGGCGCTCGTATTTTATGAATGCTAACAAAAGAGAGGAACTCTGGAGGAGCTCCTATGAAGCTTAATTCACACTGCCCAGGGAAGTCCATGAACACTCAAGTGAAAGTGAAGTAAAAGTCGCTCAGTCGTGTCCAACTCTTTGGACCCCATGGACTGTAGTCCATGGAATTCTCCAGGCCAGAACACTGGAGTGGGTAGCTTTTCCCTTCTCTAGAGGATCTTCCCAACCCAGGGATCTAACCCAGGTCTTCCGCATTACAGGCGATTCTTTACCAGCTAAGCCACAAGAGAACATTCAAGAGATGCTCACAAATAAATGGGTCAATTGGAGTCTAGTTCTTACTCCACATAAAACCTTCTCAAGGACAAATCATTTGCTCATTTTCACCTTTTAGAAAAATGTCAGTGAATAACTATATATCTTATGTAAACTTATTAAATCTATAGTAAGTATGACAAACAAATGAGCTTTTAAAACATTCAAATTATATATATGTAAATGTATATATATATAAATATATATGTAGACATATAAATACATACATATACACACTTATACATTAGCTATCTTTGACCAAATAACATGTAAAGTTAAGATAGCATGGAGAGAAAAACGCTACACTCCCCATAACAAGGGATTTTAGCTATAGTTTTAATCAATTTCAGTAATCAGAAACAAAACCCAAGTGCTTAATTCTGAAAATACCATTTTTTTCCATAAATAAATATGTTCTTTATTTTTGTTTTAACACACACACACATGCCTGCAAGTATCTACTTATATATCTGTATATCTGAAGACACAGAAATTTGTGCAAATACTTTCTTATACTTTCAAGATTCTAGAATATGGGAATATATATGAGAAGTTGAGCAGCAAGACCCCCTTCCAGCATTTCTTTTGTCCATGGCTCCTGGTTGATCAAGTTTTGTTTCATTATAATTTACTATTCATTCATTCTGTTGCTATTTTGCACATGGTGAGGAATATTGAGTTGCAGAAAGAAAGAGGTCAGGCACCAGAGAGAATAGCATTTATAACTGTAAATTACAGTCATTTTTATAGTTAGGTTTTTAGTGGCACCCTGAGAATACATGGCATTTCTTATTGTGTGCTGAGACTAGATTTGAATAAATGCACTTGGGTGCTACCCAAGAGAAAGGGAGGAAAAAGCATGTAAATAAGGATGTGGGTCTTTCATTAGGTTTAGAACCTTCAAGCGGTCTGACAGGTGACCTTGGGATGTCACCTGAAGCAGATCAAGTCAGCCTGGACTTGGGCTCATTTACAACACAGAGGCCTGAGCCCTCAGATAAGGGGAAGGCAGTGGAGGATTTTGTGCTTCCTTCCAGTGTGGGTAGAACTGTTAATATTTTATTTCTCTTCTCTTAGAGGAGAGATAAGGATATGCAGGTCTAATACCATAGAGGGGATTCTTGGACTGGAGAGTGCCGTTCAGAGAAAGAGAATGATTATCCCAGAACTTCCACGATTTTATCTTTTAAACCAAATCCAACAGATTTAACAGTTCTTGCCTTTGAGACTAGAGAGTAATTATACACTAATTTAAGATTGTGAGATCTCAAGAGATTGGGTGAGCTTAAGAATCACACAGTCCACCTCTTTCATTTTAGAGTCGAGGAAAATAAAACTCAGAGAGGCTTCGTGGATAATTCAAGGTCACAACTTGCTAGTGGCAAAGCCAAGCCTAGACCCCAGATCCTCTGATTCTTAATCCAGATATCATTCCTTTATGTCTCCCAGAGTTCTTGGTCCCTGAGAAAATCAGAAATCCCCTAAGACTACAAATCCCTCAAGAGACAAATTCCACTCAAATGCTGCTTTCTTCAGGTCTGTGATTTGGATTTCTGCTCAAGATGCATAAGTAAGGAAGTGTTAGTTGCTCAGTCATGTCCAACTCTTTGTAACTCCATGGACTGTAGCCCATCAGACTGTTCTGTCCATGGGATTCTCCAGGAAAGAATGCTGGTGTGGGTTGCTATTCCCTTCTCCAGATCTTCCCAACTCAGGAATTGAACCCACATCTCAACATCTCCTGCATTAGCAGGTGGGTTCTTTACCACTAGCGCCACCTGGGAAGCCCATTACTACTGCTAAGTTGCTTCAGTCGTGTCCGACTCTGTGCGACCCCAGAGATGGCAGCCCACCAGGCTCCCCCGTCCCTGGGATTCTCCAGGCAAGAACACTGGAGTGGGTTGCCATTTCCTTCTCCAATGCATGAAAGTAAAAAGTGAAAGTGAAGTCGTTCAGTCGTGTCCAACTGTTAGCGACCCCATGAACTGCAGCCTACCACGCTCCTCCATCCATGGATTTTCCAGGCAAGAGTACTGGAGTAGGGTGCCATTGCCTTACAGAGGCCAATTTGCTGTGTATAGAACGGATCAGTTACAGCCACACCACTTCCCAAGACAGTGGTAGGCTTGGCCAACCACTGCTTAACCTGAGCTGACTAAACAGGCCCCCAAAGGTCAGATTACAGTCCATCTAAAAGTGAACACTTTCAGAATCATCATTCTGACCCAGAGTTTCTAGAAACTCACCAATGGAAAAAAAGCGTACCTTCAGTTCAAGAAAGTTGTTCCGGAGAACGGTGGGATGTTTTGACAATGATAGGAGTTCATTAAAGGCTGCAAGATGTCAATTCAGAAATGCTTTTCATTTTAAGCCTGACATTGTCATCCTGTTCAAGGAACACTAAGAGTTGCAAAGATCCCCTGAGTCCATTGGCATTTTCCAAAGCTTCAGCTCAAAAACCAGCAAGGCACAAAAGGATCTCACTTTTTAAAAGTGTACACAAGCAACTTCTTTCCTTGCCATTTATTAAATATCTTATCTGTTAGTGTAGAACCCATCTCCATGGTAACTGTAAAAAAAAAATATGTCATTTGGTATTGAATTTCTAGAAATAGTTTTATAATACCCACTAAATATTTTACCTTGGATCATCAATTCTACCAAACAACAGTTAAGTGCTGAAGTTAAAGTCTAAGTTTTTCATTGAATTTGCCAGTTAATAAAGGCAAAAATGAGATTGTGTGTGTGTGTTACCCACCCAATTGTTTTCCTTTAAATCTTCTGAGTAATTGCCTTACCCTCATTTTAACTGAACCTGGAGACATGGTCAGAAAAGTGTTTCTCTCAGGGTTCTAACTTTGGTTTGTAGATAGGTATTTATTATACAACATAAATGGAACATAAAACAAGCAAAAAAAGGGGGGCTATTGAGAATAAATCTTATTCAAACTACCAATTACCCACCATCTCATCACTGAAAATGAAAGCTGACCTTTTTTCCAGCTCTTAGATGACTCTGCTGCTGCCAGCTAGCTGTCTAATTTCCTTCTCTCCTACCGGGGTCTCTGTTCCTATATAACTTCCTGCTTTTACCCCGTAGCCTTGGACTCCCCAGCAGTTGACAAATGTTCCAAATTTTTCAAAGCTCTTTCTTGTTGCTGTAGTCATTGCTGAGCCTCTATTAGGTGTTGGGTATTTTTTTTTTAAGCCAGCTCTTAATTATTTGGACACCAATTAGCCAGGGACTGAATCAACTTGACTCTAGCTCTCTCTCTTTCTCTATTTCTTTTCTGCAGCCTGCCTTTTGGCCACAGCATGGCTTGTTAGTTCCTTCACGAGAGAATAAGGGGCAGGGGTAGGGTAGGTATAAAAGCCTGGAGACTCAGATAAGCTCATTTTGTCATTTTTTGGCAGCTCTGGTTAAAAGTTTGGCAAGGTAGTGTATTAAAAGCACACAGTGAAAGTAAACTTGATCTGTACATCTCATTTACCCAGGCTCTTCCATGCTCCCAGTGCTGGGGTTAAATTGGAAGCTGGCAGAACTGCACTTGATATCTTACATTATGGCAGTGAAAATAAAGTTTTTCTGACTTGGCAAAACCTTGTTTCATGAGCAGCTTTACTTGGTACTGAGTCCTTTCCAATTAGCAAGCACAGGGCAATCGGCCATTGGAAATCAATCTACCAGGCACTTTGTCACCGGCTCCCCATTGCTGAGTTTCAATGGTACCAGCTGACAATGGAGTTTATGTTACTCTATTTCAATTCTTTTTTCTGAATTAAAAAAAGAAAAAAGAGATGAGGGTATTGGAGTAAAGATGCTCTTATATATTAAACATGTAAAAATTCTGTGCTAAATTCTTCAAGTAGAATAAATCATTGTATCAGTATTTTGCCTCATTTGAGATATAAAAATAAAATTTCACTGGGCCATGAACTACCTTCTGAGAGAGAGGGAGATGGTGGGATGAGATGGGAGAATGGCATTGAAACATGTATACTATCAAGTAAGAAAAAAAAAATAAATGAATAAATTAAAAAAAAATAAATATAAAAGTAGACTTCATTTTTATCAGTTTCCCATTTTCTGAGGGCAACTTTAATTTGAAAGAAAATGTAACTTTGAAATGGAGGAATCTTTTTCTTGAAGGATTTGATGACAACGTTGGATTCTGAAAAACAAGAACAGCTATTCAAACATAAAGTGTAAGAGGAACTTATTCTGAAATCCCTAGTTGTACTATTAGTAAAGCACCTGAGGACTGCATTTTCCTTTAGGTCTCCCATGGTGTGTCAGTGTGTCTAAAAGCCTTGCCCTCGACTGACAAAAAGACAAAAGGGAAAGAACACGGGAACACGGGAGAGCATAGCAAAGATAAATCTAGACGCAAAGAAGGACTTCATACCTTTGACGGGAATATTAAGCATCAGAATGTATCTCTAAGGAATGGCAGGACTAATGTCTTTGAAGACAAAATAATTTCTCATTTACACAAATAACTTAAATGTGATTCTGTGTAATGAGCAAGGAGAGGGTGGTTCACTGAACTTGTCCTCAAGGAGGTGCTATCTATACGTGGCAAGGAATCTGGCCAGACAGTGCTGGGTTTAAATCCTTGTTCTGCAACTTACTAGAGACGTCACCTTGATCAACACACATAACACTCGCGGGCTTCAGTTCTCTGGACTATAAAATGAGGGTCATGATGTCACACATGGTTTTGTGAATATTAAATTAGATCAGTATTAGTAAGGCCTTACCATGGTGTCTGTATCATCATGTGTTTTCTAGAGGTAATAGTTAATTTTCTTAAGGTCCCTTGCAACCTTCTAAAAATAGAATAGTGCCACAGATTCTAATTTACGCCTCTGAAGAGCTTCCCTGAATGCATAATAAGATAAGGCAGTGAATATCTCTGTATTAATGCTCATCACAGTCAGTCAGGGTGTACGATGTGTGTGTCTGTGTATATGTGCCGGTGTGTGCTCGGTCATGTCTGACTCTTTGCAATGCTATGGAATGTAGCGTTGGAATATAGCTATGGACTATAACCTCCTTTGTCCATGAGATCTTCCAGGCAAGAATACTGGAGTGGGTTGCCATTTCCTCCTTCGGGGGATCTTCCTGGCCCAGGGGTAGAACCCAGGTCTCCTGTGGCTCCTGCAGTGCAGGCAGATTCTGTACCACTGCACAAATCCGGGGAGAGACATAAGAAATAGGTGCTAAATCAAATCTATTTTTGCCTAATTCCTGGCTTTTTGATAGCTCATAACATTAAATTTCTTTGCATTGTTATTATTTTTATCTATTTTTGAATTGGTGCTCTACTTTCAAAAAAGCTTTGAGATCACTTAAAATTTATATATATGTATATATATATTATATTTTTGACAAAACAAACATTTAAACCCAGGGTTTAAAGGACAGCAGTTAAAAAAAAAAGAAAGAAAGAAAAGGTCATTATGCCAAGAACTAGAGATAATCATTGAGCTACTACAGTTAAGACTTAAGTTTAGGGAGCCCCCTGGTGGTCCAGTGGTTAAGTCTCCACTTTCCAAATCAAGGGGTGTGGGTTCAATCCCTGGTCGAGAAACTAATGTCCCACACATTTCAGGGTGCAGCCGAAACTGAAAAAAATAAAGTGATTGTGCTATCTAAAAAATAAACTTTAAAAAAGACAAGTTTAATATTGAGATTCCTGGCAGCCAAAGCAAAGGGCCTCTTTTATTGTTAAATTCTTAGAGTCTTAACAGAATTAATTCTGTCTGTGTCTCTTCAGTGTCGAATCTTGTGAGGGGTTGTCAAGCCTTTCATAAGGCTTCAGCTCACCCGTCACTCTCCACCATCAACTTTTTCCCGTCCCTGTCTTTACTTTCAAAGTACAATGAAATAAGCATTTGAGACTGTGTTTGTTATTCTGATTTATCTCAAGAAAAGATGAAAACTGCTTGTATGCAGAAAACCTAATTCAACAAACTTACTTTTATAAGGTCTGAACTACGTACAAAAAGGGGTTGGTAAACCATAGGATAATACGGCCAAATGTTTCCCTTCTAAATTTAAATCAATAGATACAAAGGGAGTTCCTTACTTTGGAGGGTATGGTAACCATGAGCATGCATATGTGAGGGAACTGTTGAACTGCTTTTAATACAAAGTAAGTTCTCAATTTCTTCTTGAATGAGTTAACTTTGATTCTATATGAGGAGCAGGTGGTTGACTGAAGGGAGGCTTAAAGAGGTGACATTTGTACAAAAGCAAGCAGATTTTCAGGAATGATCCAGATAGCGCAGGTTTCATAAGCCTGGCTAACTCTATTTGTAGCATCAATGCTTGTCACCAGACATGAAAGTTTTTTTAAAAAATTCATTTTTGCTCTGGATACAATTCTTCGCATTCTTGCGAATTTCCAAGTAGCTCATCAAATTGTGCCAACTGTCTTCTCCATGCCAGGCACTGTGCACTGTGGGAGACCATCTGCATGTTTCTCCCTGGCATCAAGTTAGCCCAGAAGAAAGGAGGAGATGCTCTGAAAGTCAGGGTATGTCAGATCCAGCCTGAACCTAGTGGCTGGAGGAGTCCTTTGTGCTGCGGCCAAAACCTGCGCCTTTTTTATGCCACTTGTCTTTTCTGGTTTCCATTTCAACAATTACCTTTTTCACTATAGAATCTTATTATTTTCACAAAGACTATCATAATTTTTGACCCCCTAATTTGTTTTATCTCTTTTATCTCCATCTGTTATTTACTCAATTATTATGCTCAGCACGGCAAAATCTAAGTTATTTATGTGATTTGAATTGGATATCAACAAAAGATCAGCTACAGTGATCCGAATGTCCCTCAAAAAATGTGTGCCTGTTATTTCATCTTGAAAAAAACAAGCACAATATTTTTCAGAGAAGATTTCTATTTCTTGGTAAACTGCCAAGATTATTGAGATTATGTTGCGTAGTTCTCATGGGTACCTCACAATATACACAATGGAGCTGAATAAATATTATGTGGCAATGACTCCTTAGTACAAAATTATTATGTAATAGATAGCATATATTGTATTATTTGCATTTTAGATATTTATCTAATAGGAATGAAAGCATGATGCACAAAAACATATATGAGAATGACCATAAAAGCATTATTTATAATAGCAAAAAAGAAAACAACAACTTTAATCTCCCTCAAGTGTTAAGTAAATAAAAAAGTTGTTCTATCTCTATACCACAGAACAAAACTCTGCAATAAAGTAGTATGAGATATTAATACAACAATGTAGAAATCTTTAAATAATCTCTAAAATAAAAAAAATTGTCATTGCTAAATTATTTTACAACATCTGGTGCATAAGCATTCTATTTAAATCTTTAAAAAGAATGCTTGTGCTATAATCCTTTTCTTCTAACATAAGGTTTAATGACCATGTTACACTCTCTGTGCTTTGAGATCTATCACCACATAGCTTTGAAATATCTCTCATTTCAATATGTCTAAAAATTTCCTTGTTATTTGGGAGGAACTTCTATCCAAAAAAAGAATAGTTTAATATCTCTTAGCTCAAGAGGAACCCATGCCTGGATCCTGTAGCAAAAATGAATGAATAAACAAAAATGCAAACCATATCTATCCCTGGAAGCTGCCATTTTCATCACGGGGTCTTGTGTTCACACCCTACCACGGGCATCAGTACATCACTGACGTGCAGGGCACACCATTCGGCACACCGTGCAGCCAACCTGGGAAAGGAGGCTCATTAGCTTCCAGCTCTGCTCCTTCCTGAAGTGAATTCTCCTGTTCATCCACATAAGAAGGCATTCACGAGAACTCAGAGACTCCTGAATTCTTTAAAATAGTTTTTCGAAGACAAATAATCCAGTTTAAAAATGGGCATAAAATTTGAACAGACACATCACAAGATATATGAATGGCCAAGAAAGGTATAAAAAGATGCTCTACATCACTAGTCATCAGAGGAATTCAAATTAAAGCCACAATGAAATCCCATTACACCTCTACTAGAGTGGTTCAAGTTATAATAACTGATGACAGCAAGGGTTAATGACAATTCAGAGGAACTGGAATGCTCACAGGCTGCTGATATGAACACAAAATAGACAATATAGCCACTTAAAAAAGTCTCATAAAGTTAAACAGACATCTCCCTGAGTAAAGCAGCAATTTGCATTTCTAGATATTTATCCAATAGGAATTAAAATGATGCACAAAAATGTATATGAGAATGTTCATGGACTTCCCTGGAGAATGTCCATAGGAGCATTCTTTATAACAGCAAAAAAAGAAAACTTTCAATTATCCTTCAATAAAAAATTAATTAATTAAAAAAAGAAAACTTTAACCTCTCTCAAGTGGTAAGTAAATAAAAAATTTGTTCTATATCTATACCACAGAACAATACTCAGCAATCAAGAAGTAAGATATATTAATACATGGAACAACATGGATGAATCTCAAAAACATGCTAAGAGAAAGAAGTCAGACACAAGTTGAGAACTAACTGAATGACTTCATTTATGTGAAATTCTAGAAAAGGCAGAACTGGCTTCCCTGGTGGCTCAGAGGTTAAAGCGTCTGCCTGCAATGCAGGAGACCTGGGTTCGATCCCTGGGTCAGGAAGATCCCCTGGAGAAGGAAATGGCACCCCACTCCAGTACTCTTGCCTGGAAAATCCCATGGATGGAGGAGCCTGGTGGACTACAGTCCACGGGATCGCAGAGTCGAACACGACTGAGCGACTTCACTTCACTTCACTTCACAGTGACAGAGAGCAGAAGGACAGCTATCTCCAGCTGGGGGATTTCAAGGGGGAATTTTCTGCAAAGGTACAAAGAATCTTTAGGGTATGGAAACAGTCTGTAGATTGATTCTGATATCAAACTGTATATTAACACTGACTGACTTGCTGTATGTGAATAATAATGTAAAACTTTTATTCTAGACTGCTGTTTTGACTCATCCAAACTGATAAAACTGACTCCAAGTTATTGACCCTTGTTACTAAGAAAATCAACTCTGATCATCTCAGACACCCTCTTACTTCAGCACTGTTCCCTTGACATGCCCCATTCCTTTTCTTTTTCCTCTGCTTTCAAAATGCAGTTGCTGCAAATATCCATGTGTTATTTTTTTCTCTCTTTGATCTACAAGGACAGTGTTCTTGGAGAAGCAAGCTATTCCACAAAAATGTGTATCCTCTCACTCAGGAAAATGTAGTAACAATTCTTTACAAGACTGTATTTTGGAAATGTTTGTATTGATAAAGGTATTGGTTCCAAAATCACTGCAGATGGTGACTGCAGCTGTGAAATTAAAAGATGCTTACTCCTTGGAGGAAAAGTTATGACCAACCTAGACAGCATATTCAAAAGCAGAGACATTACTTTGCCGACTAAGGTCCATCTAGTCAAGGCTATGGTTTTTCCTGTGGTCATGTATGGATGTGAGAGTTGGACTGTGAAGAAGGCTGAGCGCCGAAGAACTGATGCTTTTGAACTGTGGTGTTGGAGAAGACTCTTGAGAGTCCCTTGGACTGCAAGGAGATCCAACCAGTCCATTCTGAAGGAGATCAGTCCTGGGATTTCTTTGGAAGGAATGATGCTAAAGCTGAAACTCCAATACTCTGGCCACCTCATGCGAAGAGTTGACTCATTGGAAAAGACTTTGATGCTGGGAGGGATTGGGGGCGGGAGGAGAAGGGAACTACAGAGGATGAGATGGTTAGATGGCATCACTGACTCGAAGGACATGAATCTGAGTGAACTCTGGGAGTTGGTGATGGACAGGGAGGCCTGGCGTGCTGTGATTCATGGGGTCACAAAGAGTCGGACAAGACTGAGTGACTGAACTGAACTGAACTGATGATATTTAGAATCAAATATATGCAAATAGGGGCCTTGCTGGTAGCTCAGTGATAAAGAATCCACTGATGCAGGAGACATGGGTTCGATCCTGGTTGGGAAGACCCCTGGATAAGGAAATGGCAACCTACTCCAGGATTCTTGCCTAGGAAATCCCATGGACCAGAGGAGCCTGGTGGCCTACAGTCCATGCAGTCATGAAGAGTTGGATATGACTTAGCAACTGAACAACAACATCTGCTTTTTCACCAAAATCATGGGTCAAAAAATCTAGGCTGCACAAGGAATGAGTTAGCAGTCACAGACCACTTGCATGAGTAAGTTTGAGAAGTTGGTCACAAAGAGCAGAATGTAAGAAAATTAAATGTTGCAGGGACTCAACAGGGTCAAGTGAGTACCTCATCTCCCTTTAAGAACACTGTTGCAAACACAACAGGAAGCAAGCAAGTTGAAAAGGGGAAATTGAAGACAGAGAAAAAGAAAATGAGAGGATGCAGTGTAGGTCCTTGAACATGAAATAAAGTCACTGGATGGTTTCCATCTTTTCAGTAAAATGGGAGGCAAAGTCTTTTGAAAAGGCGGGGAAGAAAATGAGACTGAGAGTTTAAAGAAACATAGAGCGGAGAACAGATGAATGAGAAGATGTTTGAACAGACACAAGTGTCAACATAAAATTAAACTATCTTGGATGGGTTGTCCATATGTCCTGTGTCTCTCCTGGTAGCTTCCATACAAAAAAAAAAAAAAAGCAGACAGCAGGCGATCTAGGTCTGAGAGTAAGGTTTAGTCCAGTCTTAGTGAAAAATCAAGGGAGGAAAGAGAATTTCAACTCCAGAAAAGAGCAGCATTAATGTAGTAAACGCTAAAGACCCAGTGAAGCTAGATGGTTTAATGATGCGGGTAAAGCAGAAGATGCTTGGAGGGCTTGATAAAGAACAGAAAGGGAACAATCTCACCAATAACCCACATTTGATGGTATTTTACCAATGCTTTTTATAAACATGATTTTATTTAGTTGCTGCAGTAATTCTGTTGCTGTTGTTCAGTCGCTCGGTCACGTCTGGCTCTTTGCGAAAGCATGGACTGCAGCACACCAGGCTTCCTGGTTCTCCACTATCTCCCGGCGTTTGCTCAAACTCATGTTCGTCGAGTCCATACACTATCTCCTAACTTTTAGATTAGGAAACTGATGCAGCTCTTCATTAGGCTCCTAAGGAGGCTTAGAGACTCTCACGGCACCTAGGTCACCAGGCTCACAGGATGAGGCTGGGATATGAAGCAGGTCTTCTAAACCAAACAATCCTTCTCTTTCTTTGAACTCTACTGTCCTTTCTATGTGTCGAGCCCAGTGTGCGAGAGAGAAGCAGCAAGCGTCCTGTGACAGAGACTGTCGCGCTTCTTGTCACAGCCTCAGCACCCAGCAATATTCACCAGCACAGAGCAGAGATTCGCCGAACACAAGTGAACTGAGGAATTTACAAGAAAAACTGTTCTGGAAAGCATCTTGAAAACCACAGAAATATAAATGAATTAACCACCTCAAGCCACTGTTCCCTTGTAAAACATAAACCATCCTACTCAGGTTTTTTACCTCCACACTCTTCATTCTTTTCATTGGTTGCATTTTTTTAGTTGCACGGTTTGACACACACACACACACCTTAAATTTTCTCTTTTTGCTTTTAAAATAATGAGTCTTCAGAACTATAACATATTAAAGCAATTTAGAATGGATTACTATAATAATGTATTTATCTTTTCCACTTGTTAGATGCTAAAGCACTATTTAAATACTATAAATTGTCAAGTCATTTTCATTTTGGTGTGTGTTGCTTACTCGATGAATCTCAGATGATTGTAAATAGGACTTGAATCCTATTACAGTTATAGACATTATATTCCAACAATATGTATATATAATGCCCCCAGAAGGAAGGCTTTATTTCTATACATGTCTTCAAGATTTTCATTAACTTGCAAATGAAAGTTGCAAAATGTTGACCACACTTATATTCATTTACAATCCAGTGGTCTTCAAACTGGGCTATGTGTCCCCACAGAAACTGTACGAAGCTTTGCAAGTACAGTTGGTTTGAAGACAACCCATTTGCAGAACATCAGCTTCCCTGTATATGCTCCTCAGTGGATCTGCCTAAGACCTATGATTGAATGTCAAGCAAAAGCTCCTTTCTCGTCTCTTGTACAATCTTCTTTCTCCCAGTCTACAACATAAGTGACTACCTCTCACAAATCCTGCATTTCAGTATGGCCAAGGGAGACTTGGGGTATAAACAGAACTTGGGGACACTACACAAAGGGACAGTTTGAAACACGGTGTCCTCCAAGTCTTCTTTCATCAAGACATCAGATCTCTCAGTTGCATGAATTTATTTCAAGGATGAAAAAAATTTCCATGTCTCTCCAACAGTTCAGCATTAAATAGTCAAATAAAGAAAAAGATATGGAAGGTAAGCTGATGCTTAATATTTGTTTTTCATTCAGACTTGAACAATAAACCTTTTACTTTTAAACATTTTTCATATTAACACTTTTACTGCATGCATGCTGACTTGCTTCTGTTGTGTCTGACTCTTTGCAACCCTGTGGACTGTAGCCTGCCAGGCTCCTCTGTCCATGGGATTCTCCAGGCAAGAATATTGGAGTGGGTTGCCATGCCCTTCTCCAGGGGATCTTCCCAACCCAGGGACTGAACCTGTATCTCTTAGGTTTTGGGGATTGGCAAGCAGATTCTTTACCACTAGCACCACCTGAGAAACCTAACACTTTTATTAACTTTAGCCAGATATTTCCCAGATATGATAAATCCATATTCATTTTTTACTTGGGTACAAGTCACCTTGCTCTGTCATTTTGCCAACGAATTATTTGATCATTTATTTCTTATTATCATTTTAAAATTTATATTAAGTTAATAATAGAGTTATTTTGTGGTTAGGTGAAAACGCGAGAAGGAAACTTCAGAGGTTAGGTTAAGAATTACCTGGACTGTCTCAGGGTCAGGCAGCTAGTGTGGTGTAGAGTGCGCCCCCTACTGGCAAGTTTCCGTATCTGTAGAATGTACTCTATTCACTGTAAGGACAGGTGGTGCAGCCCCAAAGAAACAACTGATGTTAAATGTTGTGTGGATTGCAAAATACTATGAATAAAAGCATTTACATTCTCGAATAAATAGAAGAGACTAAGATGTGATCATTAAAACCACCGCTTTGTCCTTGGTTCCTCTTTCACCTGACTTTTTTTCCCTATTGGTACTATTAATTTTCCTTCTACTTCCATTTGTCAATCAACATGTGCCAATTGCACGCCTGCTATCTAGTCACTGCACTTTCTTCCTCTCTAGCAACTTTAGAGACTTATCTTCCGCTACAAATCTTCCTTTCATCTCCTTTCCTGCAGGTAGGTGATGGCTAGCTTTGACACCCCGAGCATAAATCTTTCTTCCTGGGGCACTGCGACACGCTCAGCAGTGTATAATTAGGGAGACAGCTGCACCCAAGAGGCTCAACTGGACCAGCCACAAGGTCTGAAACAAAGCTGTGTCTCTGAACACAATAAACAATGACCTTGATGAAGATGCTTGGGTCAAGGCTAGTCTCTTCAATTGCATAGGAGGAGAAGGGGATGACAGACAGGATAAGATGGTTGGAAGGCATCACCAACTTGATGGACAGGAGTTTGAGCAAGTTCCAGGAGTTGGTGATGGACAGGGAAGCCTGGCGTGCCGCAGTTCATGGGGTCGCAAAGAGTTGGACATGACTGAGCGGCTGAACTATTATTCCCCGGGGGCTCAGATGGCAAAGCATCTGCCTGCAGTGAGGGAGACCCGGATTCAATCCCTGGATTGGGAAGATTCCCTGGAGGGGGAAATGGCAACCCATTCCGACATTCTTGCCTGGAGAATTCCATGGACAGAGGAGGCTGGTGAGCTATCCAGTCCATGCGGTCGCAAAGAGTCGGACAGGACTGAGCGACTGACCCTTTCCTTATTACACCTCTGTTTCACGGAAGTGGTGATATCCTAGCGGTGCTTTTCTAAACAGTCATTTTAGTCTTTCATGGTTAAAAATGTAATTCCATACAATGGCACTGGCAGTGTGCTGAAATTACATGGAAATGGACTTCTAGTTACGACCCATCTTTTGGTTAGAGGACAGCAAAGCACCTGCCAGAAAACGTAGCACACTGTAAATACTATTAGTTCCTGTTTTATGTCAGCACAGAACTGTGCCGGCAATAAAATCAGCTGATTGATGCTCGTCATTATCTGAAGCAAGAGCAGAGAGAGTCCCTCGGAGAGAACTGTGAGTTTAAAAGTCAACTGATAACTGGGGGCATCTGTTTCGGAAGAATAGTCTGGATCCTCACTTAGAAGTCTCCAAAACAGACGACTTCTGTGCCAAGTGGCTTCCACAGATTCGTGTTGTTAGACGTGCATGGCTACTAAATGCAGCAAATTATGTGTCGCTTACGCTACTCGACTTTTAAAAAAAGGCAATCATTGTTACACTGAATGAAGACAGTGGATATATTAAACAAACTATTTCCTCCCAACCCAGTGGTCATGATTCCAATTTGATACAACAGGATGGCCTGTTTCAATACCTGAATCATGTAAGCTGTGGAACGGAAAGGAAAAGCTATGAGGGAAAGACTTCAACAGTTGGTGTGAACGGGGTGAGACCATGAATCACTGGAAGAAAATTAGGAGGCCAGACATCTTTGAGGCAAACCTGAAGAATACAAGTAATGGCGATATTTAAGAAATATAAGAAACCAGGAGAAAATAAACATGGTAATTCACTTCTGGGCTAAAATACTCCAACAACACTGACTAAACGTAGGAAGCAAACCTGAAACATTATTGCGATGATGATGGAGTATTTATAGAGGGAAGGGAAGGTGTAATGGGTAAGTATTGGGCTCTGGAGTCCAACGCAGCCAAATTCAAGCCTCAGCTTTGCCACTTAGCAGCCTTGGCTAAGTTCTGCAGCAGCTTCTCTGAGATGTGGTTTCCCCATCAGAAGATCCGGGATGAAACTAGTACCTATGTCTTACAAAAACTAAATGATACAAGGTATAAAGGGGCTTAATGTAAGTTAGCTAATAGCAGTATTTTTGCGTCATTATTTGCAGTATTAGGTATTACACTATGCTGAGCAGAAACAAGCAAACAAGTCAATGAACACTGCAAATACATCATTTAACAGATGACACGTGAACTAAAATATTAATAGTTATGGAATGGAAGAGAGACAACATATTTTAAGTAAGTTAAAAAAGTACACAATATTATTAAAGCTGTTAATAACCTGGGCTGAGTCACTAAGCCAAGTTATGACATCTCCTTTCCCATGTATCTTTAAAAGTAGCCCAACTCTGGTGTTTCTGGCATAGTTTCTTAGTTCTCTCCTGTCGGAAAGTAAGAGGATGGATCTACCAGTCTCTCAATGTTCCTTACAGGTTCTTTTCCTGTTTCTTTTTCTTTGTGTGCGTGTGTGCACACATTTGTCTCCCTAAGGATATCCTGATGATCAGTGCATGTCTTCATAGGGATTTAGAAAGGTTTACATTGTTACATCTCAATAGAGGATTAGTTTTTTGTGCCTCAGAATTACTATCTTCCTTCAATAAATAAATTGCTGAATATTTCCCATGTGTGGATTACTTGTATTCTATTTACCAATACACTATCCTGTGTGATTTATTCCTACTCTAAGACAAAGTAACTTAGAATAATTCCTCTTTCTAATACACATTTCTCTCAAATTATTTTAGATCAACTTTAGTTTGTGTTTCTTCCCCCAAGAAAGGTTTGTATATTCTCCCAGTTCTTACATTCTACATGTTAGATGTTGAAGCCCTAATGAGATTTCATATCCAACTTAAGTGCGATCCTGAGCATTGTTTACTTAGAACACGGTACTTTCCTTTCAAGCTGGTGCAGAGAGAAAGCTTATGTGTGAGCCTTGAACAGGATGCTGTCATGCCTCTGACGCTGGAAAGAATAAAGACAAGGGCTGTTCAGGAAAGATCCCTGGACGCATCAGTCAGTGCTCTTGGATTCTGAGAGCTAGCATTCCCACATTCACCCATGCTCGCCAAGATTGTGGCCGAGGGCCTGGCACAGTCACCCACCTTTGGCCATCCAAATTTCCCCATATGCTCTGCATCTGTTTATATCGTCCGTTTCTCAACTGTGTAGGTAAACCTCTTTAATCCAATTACTTCAAATATTCAGATTTTCTTATAAGGCTTTGCCTTACTTTTTCTTATCTGAATCTCATCTTTCCTCTGAAATGTGAGTCTCATCTTTTCTCTCTTGTGATACTCCTACAATGAGAAGTTATTTCTACATGTGAAGTTCCATCTTAAATTAATCCATTCCTTTGACATTCTTCTTCATTAACTATCACTGTGTTTTCTCAGTTTCTCTGACTTGAAACTCTCAAAGAAGCACAGGCTAAAGGACTTGAGAATGATTCAAAACAAAGAAAAGTAATAAGCATTACAATTTAATCTTACGAGAAGTTTAATTTTCCCAGCATGAGAAAATGATACATCCATAAAATGTCACTGTATCACAAGATGCTAAACTCATTTCTCTGTCTTCAGCTTGATAAAAAAATTTTAATAGATAGTAGTTGATTGATAGTTTTCAGTGTGGGGAAAACACAGTAAGAATGGAATCCAAAACAATTCCCCAACCCACGCTCTCATAATAACATGGTGCAAAAACAGACAAGGTATTTTAGGGAGACAACTGCTCTTGAGAAAAGATTTTCAAGAAATTTCATTTGCTTTAATCATACATCCAAGGTGTTTTTACATATGTATGTTAAAAAGCACCTGCAAGCAGGCTCCTAGCACTTTTAGCCTTTTGGAGGGTCCTCACCATCCACTGGGAGCCTGGTGGGCTGCTGTCTATGGGGTCACACAGAGTTGGACACGACTGAAGCAACTTAGCAGCAGCAGGAGCACCATCCACTATATATCATTGTTCTAAGCACTAGACCATAGCAACAAGCAAGACAGTCTCCATCCCCATCCTTACTGAACTTGCCATGGATTAGGGAAACCAGGAATAAATGATAAGCAAATAACATTAATGTCAGTTGATGATGAATGCTGTAAAGAAAAATGACAGAAAGTGATGTTGGTGGTGAAAAGGCATTTTTGTGGAGGCTGAAATGAAGAGAAGGACCATGTGTAGCAGAGGGAACACACAGCCTGGTGGGTCCAAAGGGCTGAACACAGGGTAGTCAGTAGGTATGGAAAATGAGGACAAGTGGTAGCAAATAAAGTGTGAGAGGGAGGCATAGCCCCTCTGTCATAGAAAGGACTTTGGATTTTATTCTCATTGCAATAGGAATGTTTTCACAGAGGTTTCAACAGGGGGAGTGATCTTGTAGTGAATGAGCTTATTTAAACTTTAAAACAATTAGTCTCCTTGTTAGTGTGTAGGGGCAGATTATAAGCAATCAAAAGAAACAACCAGTAAGACCAATTAGATAGCTCCCACTCCGGTACATGGAAGAGAGATGTAGCAGTGAAACTGAGCAGCGATCAGACTTAGCTCAACAGTGGATATAAAGCCAACAAGACTTGCTGATGGATCGCATGGCTGAGAAAGAAACCAAGGAACAAGTGTGTCTGAGGACGTTGCCATGAGCAACTGGGTGGATGGTGGTGCCATCAAGAAAAAGAAAAATGAGAGTACATCATTGGGTTGGTATGGCGAGAGGAATCAAGATTTCTCTTGAGTTTAAGTTCCTGTTGAAAGTAAAACACTGACTGCAATGAGAGATCAAGGAGAACTGCTAGCTGTGATTTCTAGAGCAAACAGAAGGATAGTTTATAAAGCTTCGGTGGAGGGGCCATCGCTAGTTTTACAAAGGGTCTGCTCTCCTGTCCTACAGGAGGTGAGGGGGAGAGGATGCGTACTGAGTCATTGCTTTTCGGACTTGATAACATCAGTCTTATCAAGACCTAGTTGCTGGCTCATGGCTACTAATTTGTCCTTAAAGTACAAAGAAGCAGAGATGGGGTAACTAAGGTTTGAGAAGACTGGAGATAATTTGAAATATTTATTGTGGCATTTGGGAGAATGAATAGAAAAAAGGAGGAGGTCTGTCACGCAGCACCGAGTCCGTGAATAAGTAGTCATATTATCTACTCCGATGTGTGATTCTTCTTTATCAGCACTGCACTGGTCAGAAATAGGCATGAACTAAGTATTAAAGTGTGCTCCTCTAGAGTTCAATCTCTTATCTAATGAGTGATAATGAAAATACAGAGAAGGAAGGAAATTAATGGTATCAGCCAGAGTCCTATTAGAAAAATAGACCTTTGAATCTAAGATAGTTAAAGTGAAGTGAAGTCGCTCAGTCATGTCCAACTCTTTGCGACCCCATGGACTGTGGCCCACCAGGCTCCTCTGTCCATGGGATTCTCCAGGCAAGAATACTGGAGTGGCTTGCTATTTCCTTCTCCAGGGGATCTTCCCAACCCAGGGATCGAACCCAGGTCTCCCGCCTTGCAGGCAGACACTTTAACCTCTGAGCCACCAGGGAAGCCCAAGGATGCTATTAAAAGACACGTGGGCAATGAGTAAAGAGGTCAGTGAACTGGAAGGAATAATGAAGTGAAAAGAATGTCAAAGAATGGGCATAGTGTGAGTAGTGGAGCAAACAAACTAGAACAAGAGAAGGTTTCAGACAGAATGTACAATGCCAGAGCTATTTATTTTGGAGATGGTGACACCAAGTCCATGGGTAGACACAGGGTGTGTTTCTAAGATGACAGAAGGTCAAGGAAGAGGGGATACACAGGTGAAAGATCTGAAGTCCATGGTGTTAAATGGGTCATCACTCATGTGGATACTGAAATGGCCCATTGAGGCCTTCCTGGAGAAGGAGATGGAGACTAGGAAGCAATTACCCAATTACTCCATGGATGAGCAGGACTGGGGAGGAGAAAACAGCAAGAAAGGGGGGCATCAGTGAATGGCATGTTCACAAGAGAAGGCGTTAGGTTATAGTTGGATGTAACCAAGCAAACAGACACACTGATCTGCTGCCTTACCCCCAAGAACCACAGATGCAAAATAATACTCAGCTACCCTTCGAGAAAAGTGGTGTCCTCAAGAGAAAACCAGGCAGAATGGAGGGGAGGCTTTCAGAACAGGCTGTGGAAATACGAGAATGAAGGAGCAGCTCTGGGGGGTAACAACAGAAGGACTCATGAGAGGGAAGGAGCAAGGGGGCCCCTGTCTGGGACAAGGACGCTTAGAACACCACAGTCATAGCGACTAGAGGGGCTGGGCTTGGAGGGGAGCAGTCATTCCATGGGCTTAGCACAGAGAAGACCGAACAGGTAGATTCAGTCTCAAGGATCTTTTTCCCTTGAAAGGGCACTAGGCAAATGGCTGGAGACCACTGGGGTTTGTGTTACATTGGTCCAAAGCTTTGCAGCTCTTGCCTTCAGGAGCTACAGTGAGACTTTGCAGAATGATATATTTTCTTTATTTTCAGTTCTTTATTCATGAAGAAAAATCATCTTAGTTAGGGCCCCATGGTTTCTCCTGTCTACGTATTTGCTTACAGTACAAAGTCTACAGGGGCTGAACTTGAGAAATGAACCACAAACAACGAAAACAATGTTACTAAAATTTACAAAATTCCCCATAAGCGAAGGGAGAAAGTAGCTAACATTTATGGAGCCCTTATCGTGTATCTGACACCGTGCTTCGTGCATTACCGAAACTCATGAGAATTCTATGCTCCTGACCTTAGTATTTACATGTCATGGGTGCTGTAAGGATCAGGGAGGTTAAGTAATCTGCCCAAGAGCTTACAGCCAATAAGATGGTGAAGCCAAGATCTGATCCTGAGCAGTCTTATTCTAGAGCACTATGCCATACAACCTCTGAACCACGCTAGACACACAATCTAATCTCTAAATATACCTTCAGTTCAGTTCAGTTGCTCAGTCGTGTCCGACTCTTTGGACCCTGTGAATCGCAGCACGCCAGGCCTCCCTGTCCCTCACCATCTCCCGGAGTTCACTCAGACTCACGTCCATCGAGTCCGTGATGCCATCCAGCCATCTCATCCTCTATCGTCCCCTTCTCCTCCTGCCCCCAACCCCTCCCAGCATTAGAGTCTTTTCCAATGAGTCCACTCTTCGCATGAGGTGGCCAAAGTACTGGAGCTTCAGCTTTNTGTTACATTGGTCCAAAGCTTTGCAGCTCTTGCCTTCAGTCACAGTCCAACTCTCACATCCATACATGACCACAGGAAAAACCATAGCCTTAACTAGACGGACCTTTGTTGGCAAAGTAATGTCTCTGCTTTTGAATATGCTATCTAGGTTGGTCATAACTTTCCTTCCAAGGAGAAAGTGTCTTTTAATTTGATGGCTGCAGTCACCATCTGCAGTGATTTTGAAGCCCCCCCCAAAATAAATATACCTTGGAATATTTAAATACAAGTACTTCAATAATGTTGGAAAAAAAGAGGGTTTCAAGACCTCCTACTCCAAAATATGGCACATTGACATTTAATGTTTTATGCCAAAGGAGTTTTAGAAAGCAGTAGAGAAAAGAAGGGCACTAATCCCCCAACCCCCAGCTTCTTGCCTTCTCCCTTTTAACAGGTCATAAAACCCTCCTACTGTGAGATGTCCTCCCTG
Source organism: Redunca redunca (assembly GCA_006410935.1). Classification (NCBI taxonomy): domain Eukaryota; kingdom Metazoa; phylum Chordata; class Mammalia; order Artiodactyla; family Bovidae; genus Redunca; species Redunca redunca. The sequence goes on along the minus strand of SJYQ01002527.1, from coordinate 382,384 downwards.
TACCTAAAGGAAAGACACAGCCTCAAGATAAAGGGACTCCGAGAAGAGCCCAACAGACAGGCCTTGTCAGTTTCCCCAGTTTCCCCCACTTACCTCTCTCCCTGTGGCTGATCATGCTGCTACACGACTGTGTGCGTGTGTGTGTTCACTCGCTCAGTCATGGCCAGCTCTTTCGCCTCCACAGACTGTAGCCTGCCAGGCTCCTCTGCCCATGGTATTTTTCAGGCAAGAATACTGGAGTGGGTTGCCATTTCTTACTCCAGGGGATCTTCCCAACCCAGGGATCGAACCCATGTCTCTCACCATCTCCTGCTTTGGCAGGTGGATTCTTTACCATTAGCACCACCTGGGAAGCCCACGTGACTGCTGACTCTTCATCGATCCACACGCAAATATCTCAGGTCTGTTTCTTTCATTTCCTTGTGAGGATTCTGTGTCAGGTAGAACTTATATTAAATAAATGTGATGCTTTTCTCTTGTTAATTTGAATTTGGAAATTCAAGGCAGGAAAAGACTCTTCTTGCCTTCACTTAGCTGGTCCTTACAGAAGAAAGGAGAAAAGTCCAATATGATTCTGAACTGGCATGTTCAGAATGTGTTTAAAATGCTACCTGGCCAGGAAGGAATACGCAGTATTTCTTCCGTGTGTTGACATTTTCAGAGTAAGTTTACTAGGAGGCATCTGCTGATGAAACTAGTCATCTACTTCGAACTCTGAGGCTTTTTAAAGTGGCACTGTCGGTTAAAAAATAACTTCTGGCAGAACTAAATGATGGAAAACGAAAATGTTCAGTGTAAAACGTTCAGTGTAAAAACCACTTCCAGGCTGCTGAACAATCATTCGAGTTTGGACAAGCTTCACTTGTAAACAAAGCAAGCTTGGATGTGCTGGGACATGACCCCTCTCTTCAAAGACCCGTTCTCTCTTCCAGGACAGGAAAGGGTAGAGAGGTGCTGCTCACAGCTCCAGATAAGCTGTCTCCCTTCCCAGAGACAGCTGACGCTTCCCTAAATAAGCCAACACACACTTGGGATCATTTGGCACCCTGTGGCGACTCCCTGCCATTTCTGGGGCAGCATGTTTGGCAAGGGGATTGAAAAGTGCTCCCTAAGGCTTCCCAGACCTGAGCATGGAGGGCAGCAGTCTAGGTGGGCACAATCTTGTGGGGGGCAGCTGTTCCACCCACTTAACATGCAGACAGAATCAGCCTTCTGCTTGGGCAGCAGGCGTCAGCACAGGAGAGCCAAAGGGCATGCTGCCACCCAACAGATGAATGTTCTCAGCTGGACCTTACGACCCCGATACAGCAGGTCACTCAGTTGACGCTCATAAGATAAACTAGGCATTGTGATAGTGTGATTTATGATAAGAAATATGTATTTAGTCTCCATTCTTGATTCTCAGCACAGAGCTCCTGAATCCTTTGCAACTTCCTAAGTGATAAGAACTACAGTGTTATGTAGCAACTCGGATGAGAGGGGAGTTTGGGGGAGAATGGATATATGTGTGTGTATGGCTGAGTTTGTTTGCTGTTCACCTGAAACTATCACGACATTGTTAACTGGCTATACTCTAATTATAAAATAAAGGTTAAAAAAAAAAAGGAACTAAAGGGGCACCTTTTGTTTCCAGCTCCTGAAATAGCTCCAGAGCAATAAAGGTGAAATGAGGGATTTTTGTTATCCATAACTAGCCCCATTCAACCACATCTGAGTTTATGTTAATGAGGTGACTTCTGAAAAGCCCTTAAGGATGGGGGCTGGCTGCCAGGTTGCCAGGGGAGCCAATCACATGATTAGAGAACTAGAAATTTCAGTCCCCACTCTGACCTCTGGGGAGGGGAGGGAGGCTGGACAATTGAGTTCCATCACCAACTGGCAATGATTTAATCAATCATGCCCGTGTAACAAAGCCTCCATAGAAAGTTCTAGAGAAAGAGGTTTGGAGAGCTTCAGGATTGGTGAACATATGGAGGTGCCGGGAGGGTGGTGCACACAGCGAAGGCAGAGATGCTCCAAAGCCGCTCCCCCATCCCTGACCTATGTATCTCTTCCAACCAGGTGTTCATCTCTATCTTTTACCATATCTTTTTATACTAAACTGGTAAATGTTCTGTGACCTTTTCTAGCACATTATCAAACCCAATAAAGGGGCTGTAGGAACCCTGATTTATAGCTGGTTGGTAAGAAGTATAGGTGACCTCTTGGAACTTGCAATTAGCATCTGAAGTCAGGGCCTTGTTGTGGGACAGAGATTGTAATGGAATTGAATCCCCCAAAACGAAATTCCTTTGCTGAGTTCATAAAACTTTTCTATCCAAAACTTCATTCCCTTTCTTGCCCTGCCCCTTGGGATTGTGGAGTATTGAAGAAAAAGGGGGATACAAACAGCAGGACCCTGTGGGGACCTCCCACTTATAAAAACTCCTCTGTGCCCCCCATTTCTTGTTTGTAGAAAAAAGCTTTAGTGTCCTAGGCCTTCTGTGAGTTCCAGTGAGCAGACTCAACAGTTACTAATTAGGGAAGTGAGGGAATGCAGAAACAAAGGAAAAGCAGTTCAGCAAGAAAAGTAATGATAGATCAAATATATATATTACATGTGTATATACATGTATACACTCAGTGATAAAATAGAGTCCTAGTTCCTTCTCAAGCAATATACATACATAATGCCTATCTTTGAATTCTTTTGCAGATAAGAAATTTGTCTGCCAGGTAGGGGGTGGTGACTACATGCTGACCACAAGCACTGAGACTTCAGGCTGGTTGAAACGAGAAGCTTAATGACTGCTGCTGCTGCTGCTGCTAAGTTGCTTCAGTCGTGTCCAACTCTGTGCGACCCCAGAGACGGCAGCCCGCCAGGCTCCCCCGTCCCTGGGATTCTCCAGGCTAGAATACTGGAGCGAGTTGCCATTTCCTTCTCCAATGCATGAAAGTGAAACGTGAAAGTGAACTCGCTCAGTCATGTCCGACTCTTCACGACCCCATGGGCTACAGCCCACCAGGCTCCTCCATCCATGGGCTTTTCCAGGCAAGAGTACTGGAGTGGGGTGCCATTGCCTTCTCCGAGCTTAATGACTAAGATCCCAGAAACACCACCTTGTTCCTGCACCACCATTCAATCAGAAGAAAGTCTACAAGCTGCAACTCTCACCCCAAAAGCTGCCTCTAAAAATCCTCCCCTGATAGCCAGTGAGTTGCCCATCTCCCTTGCCTGGCACCCTACAAATAAATACTGTACTCTCTTTCACTACAGCCAGGTGTCAGGAGCTTGGCTTTGCTGTGTCACATGCAAGCAGACTGCAGTTTGGCTTGGAAATATTAGTTTGTGGATCTGATGCTAACACAAGGTAGATAGTATAAGAACTGAGTTGAACCGTAGGACACCCAGCTGGTGTCACAGAATCGTCTAATGTGTGGAAAACCTTTCCAGACATCAGGTGTCAGAAGTGTGGTAGCAGTATTTGAGTAAAGGAAAATACACATCTGTTTTTCTAAGATGTGCATCAACTTTTAAAGTCAATGATAATTTTTTTTGGCTTTAATTTTGCATTAGAAATCCATTAACTTGATATTCAATGTATTCTTCTTAGGAGGGGGGCATCTACTGTGTTTCAGAAACTAAAGATACGTTCTGTAAAACCACCTTGGGATATAGACCTAAAGATCATCTCAATTTTACCGATGGGTGAATGGAGGTTCAGATTGGTAGAATAAACTGCCCTAGACTGTTGAGCACCAAACAGGGGTACAAATGTAGGTCTGGGCAGATACAGAAGTCCATTTTCTTTTCACTGCCCTGGCATCATAGCCAGCTGTGTTAAATGGGAGTTTTCTTCTGTATCAAGACCTGCTCCTTTCAGGGAAACACTTCTTTTCCTGCCAAGCACTGGTTTTACCTCTGGCTGATGGGGACAGACCTAGGGAGGGAGAATTCAAAGAGGACAGGAGGCATTAAGCCTCAGATCCCACGGGTGAGTTCCTGGGGCACCGCAGTGGCTGCTTTCTCTTAATGCGAAGCAACTGATTTCAGCATCGCTTGTGCCATGACAGAAAAGTTTCACTCAGCTTCCACTGACATATCTAATCCTCACCCAGAGCTGTCACATTACAAACAAGCTGGTTGTAATTATTACAATATTAACCCATTCCTTTTTCGTAAAAAAAAAAAAGAGAGAGAGAGAAAGGCGGAAAAAGGAAAAAATACTTGCTGTACATTGCTATTGGGTACCAATTTATGTTGCTTAACCCAGAAGCACTGGACCTAAAGGGAGGAGTTTCATAGTTTAAAAGCTGCCATAGTGATCATAAAATCCCATCTCTCTCAGATGTCTAGTTAGCAAGTGAAGAATAAAGACAGCAGGGCTTTCCAGGTGGCGCTAGTGGTAAAGAACCTGCCTGCCGATGCTGCGCACATAAAAGATGCAGGTTCAATCCCTGGGTTGGGAAGATCCCCTGGAGGAGGGAATAGCAACCCACTCCAGGATTCTTCCCTGGAGAATCCCCGTGGATGGAGGAGCCTGGCGGGTTACCGTCCATGGGGTCACACAAGGAGTTGGACATGACAAGCGACTTAGCTCATCCACTTGCTTGCCAGTGAGAAGGCAAATCAATCAAGGCTGCAAATGTCCAGGATACTCAGATGCGTATATTCAGGCAAAATTAAACATTCCTTCACCTCTTCCTCCTTCCTAGTGGAAATCCCGATTCTATTCTTCAGATTTGATGGGCTTCAGTTTCCGAGAAAAGAGAGCTGAACGTAATAGGAAATTCCATGTTTTGAGTGAGCTATAAACATGTGCATAGTTTTTTATAACAGCCAGCCCTTTAAAATAAAAGGCTCCATCCATGCATAACAGGCTTCCCTTCAGAGCTCACCCCTGCTTTTATTTATGCACCTCCTTACTATTTTCTCATCTGCTTGTTCTTATTTGTAGAGACAGACATTAATGGTGTACAGGCAGATTTTCATGGAAGATTGCCTCTTCTGATGTTTTACCCTCCCCTTCCCCCTTCCATCCCTCATTATTTTTCATTCTAGAGGTCTCTTGGAATCAGAACAGCTCTCTCTCTCTCTCCCTATTATTTCCAAGTACCTCAGTACAGTCTTTAGTTCCTAGATATCCATTCTTGTCAAAGACAGACTTGGTTAACTCTGGCATTTTCTCATTTACATGTGAACCAACCCCAATTCACAAGCACTGTAATTTACATGTGGGGTGTATAAAAGCTTCACCACTGCGGAGTTCTGTGGCCCTCAATTCACACAGCAGACACTCGCTGTCTTGCTAAGGAGTCTGTTTGGTTTGTCTGCGAGTTCACTGCAAATTGCTGCAGGGCTGTGGCACCAGCAGCCTCCACTGCTTCGAGTTCTCTGGCTTTCTCCCAATTTAGACACTATCCCCAGTGTTACTTTTTCTGACTTAGTGCTTATTTGCAGAAATTCCAGGAGAAAATTCTTCCCCTTTCTATGACAGCGAGACGACTGCCTGGCCCAGAAATAGTGCTGCTGACCTAAAAAAATGTCATAAAAGTCACATCGGAGCAGGCAGCCCTGTTCCGCCACCTTGCTGGGCTCTGCTTCCATGTATTAGAGGATCTAGCTGGCCTTTGTCTCCAATCCTGGGAGGCAATCTTTTAACCTTTGGAATTTCCCAAGTAAATGGGAGTGTGTTTGATATGCATGGTGGGTCCCTAGACCGCACCTGAGAGTTATGCTGACGATGGGGTTCAAGCACGGAGCCTGGCCACACCAGAAAGACCAGCCGTGTCCAGGCTTTGAGCCCCTGATAGCAGCACAAACTCCATGGAGGGGAGAGGGGTTCGAGACTGGGTTCAGCCAGTGGTTGGTGATTCAATCTGTCATGCCTGCATCAGGAAGCATCAATAACTAGGTGAGCTGCCATGGTGGGTAGGGCTATGAGTATTCTTACACTTTGATATGGGGAGGGAAACACGTCCCCAGAGATGATGTAAGCTTCTCATCTGAAACCCTCCTGGACTTCTCCTTATGTGTCTCTTCTTTTGGCTGGTTCTCATGTGTATGCTTTTGCTATAAAAAGCTTAATCGTTAGGCAGAGCACTTTCTTGAGTTCTGTGAGTCATTCCAGCAAATTAACAAGCCTGAGGGAGTTCATAGGGACCCCCACATCTGGAGCCAGTCTGAAGTGAAGGTGGCTGTGGGACCCCCTTACCTGGGCCAGGCTGGTGTCTGAAGTGAGAGCAGTCCTGGGGATAGAAGGTTGTGCCCTTAACCTTGAGCTTGGCTACTTCTGGGTAGCTATCTCAGTGGTCTATTTGGTTCAAAACTTAGGAACCATTTTGTTAAGGTTCATGAAAGGCTTCAGCTTGGGCGATAAATACAAAACGGTCTGATATAATAGTTCAAACAGCTTGGGTGATAAATACAAAATGGTCTGATATAATAGTTCAAAAAAAAGCCCAGGCTTTTGCTTTGGTACAAATCCTGCCTCTGTTACTTATACCTTGAGTGACCTTGGGCGAGTTCTCTAAACCCTCTGTGCCTCAGGTACTTCATTTTATAAAAAGAATGTAATACTAACAATCTCTACTGTACTGGATTGTAGTGAGGATAAATGCATTATGCATATGCAAAACGCATCATGTTACTTATCACACTCAAACCAACGCACTATTTTTTCTATTAAACATAACAAAGGAGCAAAAATATACCAATAGTTTTTAGACATTTAACCAAAGGCTGTTTCCATTACCATTTTGACAGCACAAGAGGAATAAGGATGGATACCTCTGTAATCCATCCAGGTGTGACCTGGAACCCTAGCTACGTCCACTGCGGGCTGTACAAGGTGGGAACCTCAGGGGCAGGTGGCACTGACAGTCTTGGGTCACGGCTGACCTGAGCTACGCCCTTGGTCACTAGGTCATTTCAGCCTGAGGTCACCGCCTCCAGTTCCCTGAGCAATCAAGTCCATTTGTATGAGAGGCTGCATGACAGCATTTCAGTCCCAAGAACCAGCAGTCAGCACTGAGGGATCTGGTGGTGGTTGAGGAAGAAGAGAGAGAGAGAGGCTGTCGCCTTGGTTATATGAATTCCCTATTTGACAGCTGTAGTATCTAGATCAGTTCAGTTCAGTTCAGTCGCTCAGTCGTGTCCAACTCTTTGCGATCCCATAAGTCGCAGCACTCCCTGTCCATCACCATCTCCCAGAGTTCACTCAGACTCATGTCCATCAAGTCAGTGATGCCATCCAGCCATCTCATCCTCTGTCGTCCCCTTCTCCTGCCCCCAATCCCTCCCAGCATCAGAGTCTTTTCCAGTGAGTCAACTCTTCGCATGAAGTGGCCAAAGGACTGGAGTTTCAGCTTTAGCATCATTCCTTCCAAAGAAATCCCAGGGCTGATCTCCTTCAGAATGAACTGGTTGGACCTCCTTGCTAGATCAGTAGTTCGCAAAACAGAGTCCCCCAGCTAATAGCATGAGACCTCCTATATCAGAAGAGACCAACAACCTCTTTAAACAAGGCTTCCAGAAGAGTCTGCTGCTCAAGTTTGAGAACCACTGCTCTTAATGATTTTGTCAGAATATATGAGGTTGCCCTCAGATCAGAAAGGCTTGGCCTGTCTTAGTGGCACTGTGACCCTCATCACCATCTTGCTGAAATCTCCCCTCTAACCTCTAGGGGACACGGTTCTGTCCCTCACACCATGAGCATAATTCCCTGTGACCTCCCCTTCATCTAACTTCTCTAGCAACATTGCATTTCCTGATGCTGTTTTCTCCATGGCCCGTATCACACCATCATCCATTATTCACAGGCAGTCCTAGAGGCTTGCACAAAGCAGGAACCCTGGAGAAGAAGCCAAGCCCACGCTGAGAAAATAAAGGGACCTGGGTGGGGGAGGGGGAAACACACTGAGAGGGGCACCCCCTCCTAGTCTTCATATATTTTATTAATGAAATATAAGAATAAATATTGTCTTATTTGATTTCTCCTTTGCCCTGATTAGTGAAAATAAAATTCCACCTCTAATCATTTTTCCCAAAGGCATATTATGAGTTACATTAGTTTAGTCATCAAATCGGGAATATATTGGAGAAGATACTGCCACTGGGGACTTCTATTCTTGAATGGAGAGCCATTCAAAGACGCTGCCTAAATAAAAAGAGGGGAGTATACAAAAATACACAATATGGGAGTTAGAGAAAGAAGCAAAAAGTCATTAGGAGTATAAAGAAAGGGAAGCTGATAGAAAAATAGGTCTCCCTGTGTGGGGCGCTTTTGACACCCCACTCCAGTACTCTTGCCTGGAAAATCCCATGGACGGAGGAGCCTGGTAGGCTGCAGTCCATGGGGTCGCTAAGAGTCGGACACAACTGAACGACTTCACTTTCACTTTTCACTTTCATGCATTGGAGCAGGAAATGGCAGCCCACTCCAGTGTTCTTGCTTGGAGAATCCCAGGGATGGCGAAGCCTGGTGGGCTGCCGTCTATGGGGTCGCACAGAGTCGGACACGACTGAAGCGACTTAGCAGCAGCAGCAGCAGTGTGGGGTGCTTTAGTGATCTTCACTTCCAGCGTACAGTGCACGAGGCCTACTGGCTGGAGAAACTGGATTGCCAGTGGAAAAACTGGATGATGAAAAATACAGTGGCTCAAGCATCAGGAGACCTTGATTCTGATCTGGAAAAATGGGAGCAGTTGTTATCTGGGGGCAACTGGAGGCAGCTGTGTGAATTTTAAAATCATCAAGACATAGCCTGAGCTTAGGTTTTCTTAATTTAGGCTGAGGATAATAGCCTTGTCGGGGACTTCCCACCTGGTTCAGTGGTAAAGAATCCTCCTGCTATATAGGAGACATGGGTTCAGTCCCTGGATTGGGAAGATCCCCTGGAGAAGGAAACAGCAACCTGCTCCAATATTCCTGCCCAGGAAGTCCCATAGACAGAGAAGCCTAGCTGGCGATACAGTCCATGGGGTTGCCAAAGAGTCAGACACGACTTGGTGACTAAAACACCAACGGCCTTACATACCTCATAGTATTACTGTGAAGATCAAAAGTAGACGTGGATGTGAAAGTGCTTGGCAGCTTCCTATTATGAAGCAACAACATGAACCCCAGGAGCACAGAGACTTTTGACTGATTCATTTGTTGTATCCTCAGCATCGAGAACTGTGTCGGCACATAACAGATTATAGATACTTATGGAATAAACTGAAGTACTCTTGTTGCTAATGAAGGGTATTGGTATTAGTGTGAATTTTCCATTCACACTGTGTGAGGGCAGAGCACACAGGGGACAAAGAGCCATGGTAATCTTATTTTTAGAAAGGAGACACTGGTACTCGGAAATAAACCTATCTATAAATAGATGTGAGAACACCAGGAATTCCTAGACCACACGTATTCACTTAGCAAGACTGAAAACTTTATTCTAGAATAACTGCTAGGTAACTGGTAATCGTGGGATGATTATTACCGACTTAAGGTCAATGCTGTTTTTAATGGAGAAGGCCAACGGCAACCCACTCCAGTGCTCTTGCCTGGAAAGTCCCACGGACGGAGAAGCTTGGTAGACTCCAGTCCGTGGGGTCGCTAAGAGTCAGACACGACTGAGTGACTTCACTTTCACTTTTCACTTTCATGCATTGAAGGAAATGGCAACCCACTCCAGTGTTCTTGCCTGGAGAATCCCAGGGACAGAGGAGCCTGGTGGGCTGCCATCTATGGGGTCGCACAGAGTCGGACACGACTGAAGCGATTTAGCAGCAGCAGCAGCAGCTGTTTTTAATGGATTAGTGTCCTTTGTTTAATCTGTACAAAGAATAACCCCTGGGGCATTATCAGCTGCTGCAGCTAGTATTAGCAATAAGATAATTCTCTAAATGAGATTTGAGATTGGATATTCTCTCCTGTACAAAGCAATCTTCACAGAAAAAAATATCGCTGTCAGACTCAGCTCTGGCTGTAACCTGGGACATCCCGCTGGTGACGGCTGACATTTAGACCAAGATGGTATTCATCGCCCTTGGGTCCAAGAGGAAAAGAGGCAGAGATATACGCACTCCCCTGAGATATAACTTATTGGAAACTTTCTAAAATGGAAGAAAACACAAAGCCTTTAATGCTCTGGCTCGGGACAAGTGGAAATGCGGGGGAGAGGTTTTAAAAGGAAGGGAAAACCCTACTTGCCTCAGACCCTCCTTCTCTCCTTAGAAGCCTGCCTTCCTCCCTTCTCTCTCTCCTCCTTCATTCTGCCTCCTTCCCTTCCTTCCTCCCTCGCTTCCACCCTCCCTTCTCTCCTTCCACCTTCCTTTGTTCCCCATTTATGAAGCTGTCCTGAAGGTAGTACGTGTGGTCCAGGCATATGATAAATAGGAGCTGGGACGTATGAAGCCACAAAAGGATGTGGGGTCCAGAGAGGGAGAACAACATGAGTCAGCCTCAGAGTGTACCCTTATCCTGGGGCAACTGGAAGCAGTTGTATGAATTTTAAGAGAAGTGATAGCTTTGACTTTTAGAAGAAGCATCTGGGCTGCAGTGAAAAACACAGACGGAAGAGTAAATAGAGGAAAGGGGGCCAGTTAACAATGAAGTGAGAGATTTCTGAGATCCTGAACCGAAAGGAAGATAAAGAGATCCAGCAATGGCAAAACGGGCGGGTTGACAAAACAGTATGACCAGTTCTGCGTAGAACAAAAGAGAGAGAGGGAGTATTCTGCTTGAGCACAGAAATATAGACATAGTAGAAAAAGAAGCAGGATGGAGGTAGGGGAGAATGATACCATGAGTGGTAGAGCATATTTCCAATCACGGTTCTGCATTTTCTAGTAACATTACCACATGTCTACAGTTAGACATTGAACAAATAAACAGCTGAAAAGGAAAGTGAGTGATGTATCTTCCTTAGTTCACTGAAAGTTTCTCAGTAGGAAAGTTCTAGAATGAAGAAAACTAGAGATGAAGTGTGATCCTGCATAGTCAACACTTAGGATTTTGAGAAACAACAAAGGCACATCTATTGTGCATTCTAAAGAGATTTTACAACAGTGCCTGGGTGACCAGGGGCTGTTCAGTGTGGAACCAGTCAAAGCTGAAGATCCAAGCACTTTGGAAACTCAGCCAAGAAAACTATGATTATTTATTTATAGCCTTGCCTTTTCCAAAAAAGAATTACAGTAGTTAAAAGAGGCACCATGTCTACAAAGACTTGTTTTACAAGTGGTTTTATTCCTTGCAATTTATATTCACTGCCTTCTGCCTTAACTAAAGAAACCTTATATATTCAGCTATAGGGTGTAAATTCTTAGACCAAGATTTTAGGCTTACCTAAAAATATCTATGTCCATGGTGTTAGCATGTATTAGCATTTCATTATTTATTCAGTATTTACCAACCGCAAATCTCAGTCCTGAATCAGCAACTCTCTTCACTGACGGAAAAGGTTGAGTCTGGGACAGAGAAAGCCCAGAGAAATAGGTTTTAGCAGCAATGTCCCAGTCTTTTATTGATTCAGTTCCTTCCTTTCCCCACTCCTGAGCGAGTACACCTGAGCATGCCTTTCCCATGGCCTACCTTCTCTTGTTTTCCTCTGTCAAAGTAAAATGAGCAAACTGGGGACCCAGGTCTAGGGTTTGGCACTGAACTGGTAATGATGAAGATCAGCTATGGAGCTATGAACTGTGTGTCTGTGACCTTTATCCGGTCCACAACTCCATTCCACACTCCTGGCCTTTCTACCTTTTCCTGCTTCTACTTCCTTCTTTCCTGCCTAGTTGCTTCTTTTTAACTCCAACTCCATTTGCACCTCCATATCAGCCTTCTATCAGCTTTGTTTCTTCTTGAGCCCCTGGGAAACTTACTGGTCATGTTTCATTTGATGTTCCTTTTCCCTATGCCTCCAAGTTTTAGGCCCACTTTAGGCACTTTGGTGCTCTGTGATGACCTAGAGAGGTGGGAAGGGGAGGTGGGGTGGAAGGGAGATACAAGAGGGAGGGGATATATGTATGCATATAGCTGATCAACTTCAGTGTACAGCGGAAGCTAACACAACACAGTAAAGCAACTATATTCTAATAAAAATCAAACAAATAAATATGTAAGAGTCAGATAAATAAATATGTATGAGTCAGATAAAAAGCAAAAAGCTGCATAGTACTTATTAATCACCAGTCCCCATAGCTATTTATCCAGTGACAAATGGGCAGAAGAAGACTAATAGCAAGTTTTTTAAAGCAAAACATTCATCAAATATGTTGTCCAATTTAATATGTACAATCACCACGTTGGGCAGAATCTACCACCTCCATTTCACAGATAAAGAACATGAGACTTTGCCAATGTAATAATGTGTCCCTGTTTACACAGCTAACCTCTAACCCCTGCCCCCTCATCCTTTGCCCAAAACCATGCTCTTTTTTCATTGAGATATTCAGTGAACAAAACAAAGAGCATACATTCAGATTAATGACAGATCTTTTGAGAGCATTAAGTGTTACGAAGTAACCGTACCCTATTTCCCTGAAAAAGCTGCTTTCTCTCTCTCCTTAAATTTCCAACACCACTTTCTCTGCCTTCTCCACTCTCAGCTGATGAACTCTGCTTCACATTTTAATGAAAGCATTCTTGTAAGATCTGTGTGCTTTACTTATCACGTCCTTTACACACTTAAGTTATTTGGTCCTGTATATGCGGTCTTCCCTGGGCTTCCCTTGTGGCTCATCTGGTAAAGAATCTACCTGCAATGCAGGAGACCTGGGTTCGATCCTTGGGTTGGGAAGATGCCCTGGAGAACAGAAAGGCTACCCACCCCAGTATTCGGGCCTGAAGAATTCCATGTACAGTCCATGGACTTGCAAAGAGTCGGACATGCCTGAGCAACTTTCACTTCATTTCATGTGGTCCTCCCTAATGTTTGTATGGAAGGACATTCCCTGCTCTTATCAATGGCCAACTTTCCCTCCATGTCCTGGACACCATCTTCTCTCACTTACTAGATGATTTTGCCCTTGAGAATATCCCTACTCTCTGTTTTGCATCTTGATTTTCTCTCTTGATCATTCTCAACAGCACAGATTCATGCTATAACTGCCACCTTAAAAACAGAACTGCAACGAAAAGCAACCCCTCCAAGCTATCACATGATTTCCCTCAAGTCCTCTAGAGGAACACTTGAAAGACTCGTCTACCCTCCATGCGTCCACTGCAGGCTTTTGTCCCCACCTCTTTACTGAAAGTGCTATTAGCCACAGCCTTTCTCTTGTCAAATATAGTAGTCAGTTACCAGTCTTCTACTGACTCATCTTCTTAGTACTTCATTCCCCTGGCTTCCAGGATACCATATTCCACTGGTTTTCTCCTCCTTTACTGGATCCTCTTCCTGTGTACTCACTAAAGATTAATGGGCCTTAGGTTTTGTTTCTCAGATTTCTCCTCTATTTCACTCCCTTGGTAACTCATCAAGTGAGCCTTAATGACCAACCAGACATCATCACTTAGTTGGATAATAGGTATCTCACATTAACCAGTTGAAGACTAAATTCTGAATTTCTCCATCACTTCCACCTAAACCTGTGACTCATTTGGGTTAAAGACCCAATTCATTCATCCAGTTGGGACTAATCCACTCAATTGCTTAAGGGTGAAGAATTTAAGTCACAACCTGTCATCTTTTACTTCTTTTTCTTTTCTCATCTCCCAAATCCAGTCCTCTACCAAGTCCCATCAGTTCCTCCCTCAAATTCGATTCCATCCCTAGCCACTTCTGACCAGCCTTCTCACTTGCACCCTAGCCCAGTCCCCACCATCTCCTTTTACCTGGACAACTGCAATTATTTCCTGTTCAGTCTTTCTCCTTCCATGTGTGCCCTCCAGAGTCCATTCTCCACTCAGAAGTCAGAGGGATGATTTTAGAAACCAATTCTGTCAATCCCATTCTTATTTAAAACTCTGTTTTTCCATAGAATTAAACCAAATTCCTTATGATCTAGAAGGCAACACTTGATCTGGATTCTGCCAATTTTTCTTCTTCTCTTCACACTTCAGACTCCAGCCCCACCTGCCTTCTCAACAATCTTCAACTTTTCCAAGTCTATTCTTTCCTCAAGGTTTCACATACTCTATTCCTGCTTTGGCATGCAGATTTTCTTCCAGGTATGTATCCTAGTGGCTCTTTATGTTTCATCATTGAAATTTCGGCTCAATTGTTATTTTTTTGGAGAGGCCTTTCCTGATATTTCATTTTAAGGTAGCATCTTACACTTCAGCTTTATTTCCAGCACAGCTTTTATTACTATGTGAATTTACATATAATCTTTATTTAATAAGTTACTGTCTGTTTCTTTCCACCAAGACATAAGCTCAACAAGGGCAGGGATTCCATCTCATCACCGCTGCATTCATCATAGGCATTCAAAACCCATTTGCTATGAGTAAATGACAATACTGTCCTAGAAGAATTGACTTGGAGCATCCTGGCCGGTTAAACAGGGGACACCATGAGTTTTCATAATGCCAAGTGTTTCTAAAATTTATATACAACTTTGGGGTTAAAACATGCTAGCAGTTGTCCTAGAGAGATACAATCCCTGCCAGGATTTTAATAACTATCTGGATATCTTTGAGTTCTAAACACCCACTCTCAGTCTCACATCAGAGTTAGTTCCTACTGCTCAAAGGCATGCAGAATTCAGACAGATTTTAAAGCATTCTAACTGATCAATCTGTTTCCAAGACATTACCAGCTGCTGCTTTAATCATTTATGGGACCATTACAGCTTTTAGGCTTCAAGTCAAGAATTGAGGCATTGTTTTTTGTTTTGTGAAATTGGCTTATGGAAGAAGGACTTTCCTTCCCATTTTGCAAAGTCAAATTGCAGGCTGATGATTATCTGGGAGAGAACTATTAACAGAACACTCTGTAATCCACAGATGCCCCCCTCGGATCTAAATCTAGGGTAGAAGAGTAGCCTTTCACTGGAATTACAGGCATGAAAACATGTCCACAAGTCTTCCAAGTGTCTGTCTTTGAACCAGTACTATTGCAAAAAAAAAAAAAAAATGTCAGGGGGCAGCTTGAGGCTTCTGCATGTATTGCTGATTTTGTTTTTTCACTTACAGAATCTGCATTAGTTTACTGTTAATGCCACCCTCTTTTCCTGAGTGATATGCACATATAATATCACAAAAATGAGAAAAAGATATAGAAATTAACAGTAGTGTTTTATGGCAAGAAAGTACTTTGGTACTAATGAGTACCTAATGAGTAATGGCAAATGGGCCACAAGATGGTGGCTCACTTATCTAAATGGTCAGCCCAGGCTCTTTTGCCTTTTTTAAGCTTTGGGCACATAATAGAATGAGCCTTCTCATGGCTGCTTTTTTGGAACTCCAGAGATGTATAAAGTAAAAAATCCTCAAGCAGCAACTACAGTCTGACTCCTCACAACAGAACTGTTGAATATCTCCATAACTCTGGCCCTCATCTCCAGTCCTTCTTAGTAAATGGCAACTCTGATCACTGAATGCTCAGACCAGTGTTCCGGGGACCCTTTCGCTTCCACCCCTTCTTTCCCACACCCCTGTCTCTAATCCATCAGCAGGTCCTTCAGTTCTATCTCCTGGTCCTAGACAACCTCATTTCTTTCCTGGGTTTCTACAAGAACTTATCAACCAATTTCTCTACTTCCACTCTGGCCCCCCAGTTGTGCAATATGTGGTAGAGCCATCTCTCTCTAACCCTCAGGGATGCTGCCAGTTCGCAGGGTATCTTTACAAAAGCTGCAAAAAAAAAAGGTGTCCCTCAGGGTGGATGAAACTGTACAGATGCAGAGTTTGACAAATGTACAGTACTTTCATGCCAATTAGAAAAAGCCTTCCTTTCTCTGGGTTGACATAGCTGCATGCTGGGATGCATGAACTGATGAGGCTTAATCAGACTGGTTTCAGCTCATCATCCCTTTGGCTGATGTCTTTGCTCAGTGTACAACATGCACAACCAAACATAGCAGCTTAGCTCCTACTGCTACCACAGGCATTATTCTCTTTCAAGACATTCTATTTATTTCCAGGATAAAATGTATTACAAGTGGTGCTCATTAATATTTTAATATGTAAAAGGTGACTAGGGGAAACACAGTGGGAGAAAGAGGCTAAGAGATAAACTAGGAGGAAAGCTGCCTAATTGCTAGATTCAACAATTCTTTCAAACGAGCTCTTTCCGAGACAGTACTTTTGTGACTGCGATCTGATAGTAACTTGCACAACTGATGAGAGTAACCCTCTGTGGCCTGCCTTGCATTATCTACTGTTTATTGTAACAGGTGAAAGGAACATGTTATAAATTGTTTATGGAACATTTATAAACCATTGCCCCTGTTTGCCAAGGAACTATATTTTAATATAAGTGACTAGAAAAGATGTTGATAAAAGGGTATGCTATCATTAATAATATATCTGAAACTCGTACTACGAACAAACAGTGCTTTGGGAGTCCAGAAGGTGAGATCGCCATGAAAAATTTATGAAAAAATATACATTTTAATTAGGCTAAATACTTCAAGCAGCCATTAAAAGTAACTATTAAGATAATCCAATGATTATTTTCTTCCTATCAATGATTTTTTATATAGTTCTTTTTAAAATATTTGTAACTATAAAATATAATTTTACAGTTTGTTGTTTTGAATGTTAGTCTAAATCTATAACAAAATTCAAACCAATGTAATATTTGTTGAGTGGTTGCTGGGTACAAACCACATGCTTGGTGCTTTAGGGTGAATAAAGATGAATATGGTATCAGAATGTTTCTACATGATGCTCATCATCCTGTATGACCAAGAAGCATGCCTGCTATGTTGCTTCAATCGTGTTTGACTCTTTGCAACCCTATGGACTCTAGCTTGCTAAGATCCTTTGTCCATGGGAATCTCCAGGCAAGAATACTGGAGTGGGTTTCCACTCCCTCCTCCAGCGGATCTTCCCAACCCAAGGACCCACCCTGGGCCTTCTGCACTGCAAGCAGATTCTTTACCTCTGAGCCATCTGGGAAGCCCATGAGCAAGAAGGACTAGCCGCAAATAATACTAACACAATAGAAAAAGTAAATAACTATAAATGTTACCATACAGACAGAAGACTATGGCAGCAGAGAGCAGGAAAACAGTGGGTGGTATCTGAGTTGAGCTTGATGGACAGGAGGAATTTGATAGACGTAATTAGGACAAAGGCATGTGTGCGTGCTCAGTCACTTCAGCTGTGTCTGCCTCTTTGCAACCCTATGGATTGTAGCCCGCCAGGCTCCTCTGTCCATGGGATTCTCCAGGCAAGAATACTGGAGTGGGTTGCCATGCCCTCCTCCAGGGGATCATCCCAACTAAGGGACTGAACATACATCTCCTGCGGCTCCTGCAATGCAAGCATATTCCTTACTGCTGGGCCAACAGGGAGGCCCTGAACAAAGGCACAGAAGGCACGTGTTCAGGCTGCTTTCTAGGAAGGAAGGAAGAGGAGAGTTAAATGAATTCAGCCCTGAAACACTGGGCTGAGCCTTCTCAAAAGCAGATCAACAGAGATCAACTTGACATTTTGCTGACATTGCATCTATGAAAGGTAAACAGAAAGGCAAAATAACAACAAGAACAAACTAGTACCATGGACCTAATTCTCATCTGCTAGTGCCAACTAAAGTGAAGACAGGCTGGTTAGGGGCTGGACTGCGTCTCCCCTGCCCCGCCAAAAACCGCTCAGTCGTGTCCAACTCTTTGCGACCCCATGGACTGTAGCCTACCAGGCTCCTCTGTCCATGGGATTTTCCAGGCAATAGTACTGGAATGGATTGCCATTTCCTCCTCCAGCAGATCTTCCCGACCCAGGGATCGAACCCAGGTCTCCCGCATTGTAGACAGACGCTTTACCATCTGAGCCACCAGGGAAGCCACTGTTTAAGTGCTAATCCCTAGCCACTCAGCATGTGATTGAATTTGGATATTGGCTGCTTAATGAGGTAATCAAATTAAAATTAGTTCGTTAGGGGGAGGAAAATCCAATCTAACTGGTGTTCTCCTAAGAGGAGAAAGTTTGGACATAGACGGTGACAGAGGGGAGCCCACGAGAAGACACAGGGAGAAGATGGCCATCTAAAAGCCGCGGAGAGAAGCTACAGAAAAACCACCCTGGGAACTCCTTGATTTTGACTTCTAGCCTCCAGAACTATAAGAAACTAAACTCCCATTGTTCAAGCACTCCTTGGTCTGCAGGACCTTGTTGTGGCAGCTCTAGCAAACTAATACAGGGCCCCAGCATCTCCGAGTTTCTGAGTATAGGGAGAAGGGAGGACAGTGAGACACGCTGACCAGGTGTTACAGACAGGCTTTACAGACAGCAGAAAGTTCACAGTAGAGGCAGGCATGACGCACTTGCTAAGGCTATACAGTTCTGTGAGCCTGATGAGGAAGAAGAGGGAGAGACAGCATAGAAACTGCATGGGCAAGCTCTACCTTGCCGCACTCCCCGCCCACCCCCGAGCCTGTATTTTAAAAGAAATGTACGAAATACACAGAGAAAGACATACAATCAAGGAAAGGTTTGTGACAAGTGCAAACTAGTCAGAAACCTGAGAAAGACCAGAAGGAATTGAGGCATCTAAAAATAAAACAGGGACTTCCCTGGTGGTCCAGTGGTTAAGAATTGCCCTCCAATGCAGGGGACGTGGGTTCGATTCCTGGTGGGGGAACTAAGATCCCATATGCCACAATAGAGAACTTGAGGACTGCAACAAAGGATTCTGTGTGCTGCCACTAAGAGCCAGCGCAGTCAAAAGTACACAAATAAATAACTCATTTTAAAAATAAATACTGAAAAATAAAACATTAGAGCTGATGCCCCCAAACGAAGGGAGGCTGGAGCCCAGGCTGGGCAGACGCTTTAATGTGTCCAAACAGTAGCTGTACAGCAGAACTTTCCGTTCACCTCCTGCTTCAGTTTTTGTCAGTGAGGAGCTTCCATGGAAGAGATAGCAATGATTCTTGGAAAGATGAAACTGTCAAGGAAAGGAGGTGAAGGATGATGAAAGAGCATGTGCTGCTCTAGGACAGTTCAAGTATAAATCACATCTGGAGGTGACTGCAGAACTTGCCCATGGATGGCAGAACTGCTGACATTGACCTCTGAGAGAGCACAGAAAATGGAAGAGGAAGCCATGAAGGAGATGGGCATATGCTGACCTGATTGTCACCGAAAAGGAAGAAAAAGGGGTCAGCAAACTATAAAATGAACAGTTTGACAGCAGTCTCAGAAGAAATTTCTCAACTGGGTGGATTATGAGCATTTCAGAAGGGGAAATTTGATCTTTAGCACAGATGTACCACAGAAAAAATTAAGAATTGTAGAATTTCAGGACTGGAAAGATCCTTCAGGGTGACGTAGCCCCCAAGTCCATCAAATGCTTAAATTTCCACAAGTTTTGTGACTCAGCTTACATTTGAACACCTCCAGTGGTTAGAAACCCATTGCCTTTCAAGGTGACTCATTCACACAATCATATTGGATATAATCATATGAATTCATCCAGGGAAGATATAAGATCAGTATATTAGTATTCAGCATGACATATTAGACAGCATATTAAAAAGAATAGACATCACTTTGCTTACAAAGGCCCCTATACTCAAAGCTATGGTTTCTCTAATAGTCACATACGGGTGTGAGAGCTGGACCATAAAGAAGACTGAGTACCAAAGAACTGATGCTTTCAAATTACGGTGCTGGAGAGAACTCGCGAGAGTTCCTTGGACAGAAAGGAGATCAAACCAGTCAATCCTAAAGGAAATAAACCCTGAATAATCTACATCTATTTCTGCTTTATTGACTATGCCAAAGCCTTTGACTCTGTGGATCACAATAAACTGTGGAAAATTTTGAAAGAGATGGGAATACCAGACCACCTGGCCTGCCTCTTGAGAAACCTGTATGCAGGTCAGGAAGCAACAGTTAGAACTGCACATTGAACAACAGATTGGTTCCAAATCAGAAAAGGAGTACGTCAAGGCTGTATATTGTCACCCTGCTTATTTAACTTCTATGCAGAGTACATCATGAGAAACGCTGGACTGGAAGAAACACAAGCCGGAATCAAGATTGNAGACATAACTGGGCTGAAATTCTGGTGCCAGAATTTATTAGCTGTGTGACCTGGGCAAGTTACTTAAACTGTCTAATACTCAGCTTCTTCAGATACACAATGGGGAAATCAAAGCATCAACTGTATCTGGCTGTTATGAGAATTAAATACATATACAAAGGGCACCTATAATACAGCTAGTGCTCAAAAGATATTATCATTATGCAACCACATGTGAAGAGACAGAAAATGGCCAAAGCTCTAAAATCCATCTAAATAACCTCAGTGTAATTGGTGAAACCTTAAAACAGCAGAGTGTTTTCATTAGTGAAGCTGAGAAAGATGTCTTTCATAATTTGAAGTGTCAATAATAACTGCCCTTAAATGATGCTAATTAGTTATAGCTAAATTGCAAATTATTGTTGATCTGTGCCAGAAGCCAAACATATACTGCCAAGAACCAATCAAGATCAACCACAAAACACTTTTAAAGGGCACATCGTATAACAGAGAACCAAATACTAAATTATTTTTTGACCTTGACTTCTTAACAGTGACACGAGAGCATCACTCGATTTAGTAATATGGATCCCCTTAATTATTTGCTTTTAATATCAAAGGGAACTACTTCAGGGGTTATTTTAATGATTTTTGAATTGAAAATATTTTCCTCATTTCTTTTCTTATTAGCATCACTAAATAGATTTTGGAAAGCTGTGGGCAGCTCAAGTTCAAGGTCATATTCTCAACACAGGAACACATTTGCATGCAAATATATTGCAATAGCAAAATCTTTATTACTTTACCAGTTAGGTTAGCCCGTTTATCTTGGAAAGGTTTATAAAGTGCCTTTTTGCGTATCCATCTACACATCTGTATACTTCATCAATTCAGTTTGATAATATTAAATGTGGGAAAATTTGGTTTCCATTTCAGCCACACATCCTTCCCAATGGACCATTAAATACACATAACCTGAAAAGAAACTTATTCTCCTTGCCCCAGGAGTGTCTGATGAGTGACTCCCCACAGACTACAAAGTTGACCGAATTCTAGAGCTCAGGACAGACAAAGCAAAAGCATTCAGTTTGTTCTCTAGAGGACAGCTGTTGGCTTTTCCCTGCCCCAAAATTCTTTCCCCTTCCCTTCTTTGGGGAGTCAGTGTATTCCACTTTCAGGGTCCTGGGGGACATGCTGGTGTCCCCAACTCCAAAGGGGGATGTGTCACAGGCTGACCACGTAGCCACTCTCCTTCCAGGCCAGCAGGACAAATTCAGGGATGGGCCAACGATTCAGGCAAGGCCCTCCAGTGTTTTCCTGGAGATGTGAACTATGGATACCGCAAGAGGGAGAGAGACACTCTTTCCTTTTGGATTACTTAGTGGAGTAAGCTTGAAACTGTCAGCGGACTGTCCGTGTCATTTGTAAAGTGCTTGCCTGAGAATGAAGCTAACACAGAGAGAAAAACAGAGATGAAAGACAAAGAGAGTTCTACCATTTTTTGAGTCTCTGGACTCAGCTGTCCTAATTTTTGACCTCCCCTATATGTAAAAAATAAACAAACAAACAAAAAAACTCCTTGCTGTTTGGAGTTGAGTTTCTGTTACTTGTAACCAAAAGACACCTGACCATAATTATTTAAGGAAAGGCCAGACTTTACAGTTTTATCTTAATATTTAGTGCTTCTCTAATCTCCTAAATTCAAATTCCCCTCTTCTTTCATGGATAAACTCCAGGCCTTATTTGTTCCTATTGTTTTCTAAAACAGTTCCCCTAATTCTTCAAATTTCAGCAACTTCTATCACTAGTTACTGGCATCTTATGATAAAGACATACATATAGTTTAAATAAGACATTTCCTAATGTCTTGAATCGGAGAAGGCGATGGCACCCCACTCCAGGACTCTTGCCTGGAAAATCCCTTGGACAGAGGAGCCTGGTAGGCTGCGGTCCATCGGGTCGCAAAGAGTTGGACACGACTGAACGACTTCCCTTTCACTTTTCACTTTCATGCATTGGAGAAGGAAACGGCAACCCACTCCAGTGTTCTTGCCTGGATAATCCCAGGGACGGGGGATCCTGGTGGGCTGCCGTCTATGGGGTCACACAGAGTCGGACATGACTGAAGTGACTTAGCAGTAGCAGCAATGTCTTGAACAAGAACAAACTAAGCTTTTTTCTTATCTGTACAGAATGGTTTAGATCAGGGAATCTCAAGTAGGACTGGCACATGGACCAGAAATACCTATTCTGTTTTTAAGAAAATTATGATTGCCTAAAACTAAGATCATGGCATCTGGTCCCATCACTTCATGGCAAATAGATGGGGAAACAGTAGAAACAGTGTCAGACTTTATTTTCTTGGGATCCAA
Organism: Redunca redunca; assembly: GCA_006410935.1. NCBI lineage: Eukaryota > Metazoa > Chordata > Mammalia > Artiodactyla > Bovidae > Redunca > Redunca redunca. Next base: position 359,910 of record SJYQ01002527.1, on the reverse strand, counting down.
AATCACCGAAGGTGGTGATTGCAGCCATGAAATTAAAAGACGCTTACTCCTTGGAAGGAAAGTTATGACCAACCTAGACAGCATATTCAAAAGCAGAGACATTACTTTGCCAACAAAGGTCCGTCTAGTCAAGGCTACGGTTTTCCCAGTAGTCACGTATGGATGTGAGAGCTGGAATGTGAAGAAGGCTGAGCGCCGAAGAATCAATGCTTTTGAACTGTGGTGTTGGAGAAGACTCTTGAGACGTGGACTGCAAGAAGATCCAACCAGTCCATCCTAAAGGAGATCAGTCCTGGGTGTTCATTGGAAGGGCTGATGCTGAAGCTGAAACTCCAATACTCTGGCCACCTCATACGAAGAGTTGACTCACTTGAAAAGCCCCTGATGCTGGGAGGGATTGGAGGCAGGAAGAGAAGGGGACGACAGAGGATGAGATGGCTGGATGGCATCACCGACTCAATGGACACAAGTTTGGGTAAACTCCGGGAGTTGGTGATGGACAGGTAGGCCTGGCGTGCTGCGATTCATGGGGTCGCAAAGAGTCAGACACGACTGAGCGACTGAACTGAACTGAACTGAAGACCCTAATCTCAGTAAGCTATCTCTAGAGTTCAGAGATTGAAGTCCTAAAATGTATTTTTAAAAGCTTTGTGTTTCATATATAGCCCTGGCTTAAAAATCACCTGTAACTATTTTAGACAGGTACCTTCTTTAAAAAAGAAAAATGGATAAAGGTCAATGAGTCCTAAATCCAGTTCATCACCAGTATCATGGTGACCTCTTTAAAAAAAATAAATTCTTAAGACAAATTCATAGAGATTTCAATCTAATGGGTCTTTTAGAAACTTCTAATAGTGACCTGGGTGAATCTGATGACCATTCAGGTGTAAGAACTATTGGATTAAATGACAGAACTACTGATTCAACCCTCATGAATCTGTGTTCACAGTCATTTCGCAGTCACAGAGCAAAGAGTCCCTGAAGGGATAACACAGGCTGAGAATCCCTGAGATCTGGAAGGCTTTGGACTGACCAGCATTTACCTGTACAGTGACATGTTGAGCATGGATAAGCCATGCTAAAAGATGCAGCCAGGTCATGCCATCCACAAAACAAAAACCGGTCTGGTTGCCTTTGTTGTTGCTATTCATCACTCAGTTGTGCCCAACTCTGCAATCCTGCGAACTGCAACACACCAGGCTTCCTTGTCCTTTACTATCTCTCAGAGTTTGTTCAAACTCATGTCCATTGACTCAGTGATTCCATCCAACCATCTTATCCTCTGTCGTCCCCTTCTCCTCTTCAATCTTTCCCAGCATCAGGGTCTTTTCCAATGGGTTGGCTCTTCACATCAGTTTGCCAAAGTACTGGAGCTTCAACTTCAGCATCAGCCCTTCCAATGAATATCCTGGGTTGATTTCCTTTAGGACTGACTAATTTGATCTCCTTGCTGTCCAAGGGACTCTCAAGAGTCTTCTCTGGTACCACAATACTAAAGCATCAGTTGTTCAGCACTCAGCCTTCTTTATGGTCCAACTCACATCCATACATGACTACTGGATAAACCATAGCTTTGACTATATGGACCTTTGTCAGCAAAGTGATGTCTCTGCTTTATAATAAGCTAGTGGTCTTAAAGGAAGTATAAGCTGAAAGCCAGCAGAAGCTCACAACTGTAGGTTTCATCATTTTGGTCTTTTCTCTGTACACATTCTTGTGCGGGCACAAGTGTTGCTCTAACATCGGTACAAAGTATGTCAAACATAAAATGCTACTTAGGTGAGCATTTCTATTACTGAAAACTTCAGTAGCTCCCTGGACCGAATGGAAGTAAATCAGAGTAAAAGAGAAGATAAACAGAAGATTCTACCTGAATCTCTGAGCTTGTGAAATTAGCCATGATGAAATGGTGGCACTGAAGGAAGACCTTGGCTTACCAACTTCTCATATACAATGAATGAGCAAAAGGGGCTGGAAGTTACTATTCCTAGTCAGACATTGGCAAAAATCAGCGGATTGGCACTGATGTGCTCTGAAGAACTGGTGATTTCTTCATTAACTTTTTCTCTCCTCACTGACTGTTAACAGCTTTCCCTGCCTTACTGCCTTACTCTCTAAGCTGAGGACAATGGAAATGTGGCCCAGAACAGCTCACTGTTTCCTAGCGATGTGATGCATATTAGCTCTGTGGCCCCTAGGAACCCAAGCACATGAGGAAGGACTCCCACTGTCTTTACAATCTCTATTTCAATCAATCTGGAAGAGCTCCTGCATATGCAACAAGCACTTTCCTTTTATTTTAAACCTGACTTAGCCTCTAATAGCTCAATTAAATCACATCAAAGCCATTAGAAATCAATAATCACACAAAACAGTAGTCTGAACTTACTTCTGTAGTTCTTTTTACCATGCTGCCAATTTATTTTTCTTTATCTCTATCATATTACTGTAAGATATGTGTATTAAAACTTTAGCTAGGCTGTATTCTAATCTGACAATACTCACCATATTTGAAAACAGACCCTACATGCATATGCTGCTGCTGCTGCTGCTGCTGCTAAGTCGCTTCAGTCATGTCCGACTCTGTGCGACCCCATAGCTGGCAGCCCACCAGGCTCCCCCGGCCCTGGGATTCTTCAGGCAAGACTACTGGAGTGGGGTGCCATTGCCTTCTCTGATGCATGAAAGTGAAAAGTGAAAGTGAAGTCGCTCAGTCATGTCCAACTCTTCACAATCCCATGGACTGCAGCCCACCAGGCTCCTCCATCCATGGGATTTTCCAGGCAAGAGTACTGGAGTGGGGTGCCATTGCCTTCTCCGATGCATATGCTAATAAGCCATTTAAAGCCTCTCTCCAGAATTCAACAAGTCAAAGGTGATCCCACTGGCCCCACATAGCAGTATGACATCACCAAATCAGAACTAAGCTTGTAAGACACAGGAACAGAGCACAGAAGAGACACTGACCAGAAACTGGCCACATAAATGGTGTTGCTAAGTAATGGCGACAGTAGTTTTGATACATTTCACTGACGTATTTTTGCCTACCTTGCCGTTTCCCCATTTATTGAACAGACGGCACTTGGTATACTTCAGAATTCAATCAATACCATAAAGAGGAAAGATGTTAGAGCACAGCTTTAAGTCTCAAGCTAAATTTTTGAATGTTCAGAATGACACAACAGATTTGAAAGCCTGATTTTGTTGAAAAGAAGAGGCTTTCTAAATTCCAAAAGAGTTGCTTTACATATTAAAAGCTAAGTTTGAGGTGTACATGCTTTACTGTAAGTCTTAACAAAGAAGGTCAGAGGATACGAAGCAGGGAAAATTCTTGAAAACAAGGAGTGGAAATAGAAAGTCCTCTGGTACTGAGGAACAAGACAAAGAGAGAAGGTGAAGATCAAGTGATGAGTGTGAGTGACTAGGGTCACTTCCTCTCACAGCTGAAACCTCAAAGCAGAGAGGCTGGAAGGAATCACAGAGCATGGAAGTTGTTCCTTTATCCAGGGAATATTGTGCATCAACATTTAAGTCCCCAGTTCAGCCAGCACCAGGTAAGTACCAGAGAAAAACAGCCAGGCCTACAGACTTGAGGACAGAATCCCAATGTCCTGCCTCCCTCAGTGAAGTATGGAGGAAGAAGGTGAAAGTTCTCAGATCTCCAAAATTTGGAGATAACAAAAATCACTAAGATAAAAAGTAGACCAGTCTCCAGCAATTCCACTCCTGGGTATACACCTAAAATAACTGAAAGCAGGGACTTAAACAGATACTTATCCACTCCTGTTCATAGTAGTATTCTTCACAATATCTAAAATGCAGAAGTAATTCAAATGCCTATCAACCGATGAATGGGTAAATAAAATGTGGCATATACAAACAATGGAATAATATTTAGCCATAAAAACAGATGAAATTCTGACACATGCCACAACCTGGCTGAACCCTGGAGATATCATGCTAAGCAAAATAAGCCAAACACAGGACAAATGTTATTTGATCTCACTTATATGAGGCACCTAGAATAGCAAATGCATAGAGACAGAGAGTAGAAGTTACTAGGACCCAGTGGGAGAGGAGAATGGGAATAATTGTTTAAAAGGTGTAGAATTTATGTTTGAGATGGTGATAAAATCCTGGAAGTGAATAATGGGGATGGACAAGTGAATTCAATGTCATTGAACTGTAGATTTAAAAGTTGGTAAATTTTACATTATGTGTATTTTACCACTATAAAAACATTGTTAAGTGGACCCTTAGTGGCCTGGCCAAAAGACTAGTAGTTACACAGTGTTCAAAGGCCACGGCAGGGACAATAGATTTCAGTGGTGAATGCCCATAAGTCATGCCAACAAACCAGCCCCAAGCACCCATGACTCGGGCTGCTCATTGTTCAGGCTGCTGAAGAGCATTGCCACAGAGGCCAGCGAAGACCCAAAAGCCAGCACCAGGGCCAGAGGGACATTCGATGTCTCCCCATCAAGTTGCACCAGCTAAAAGGATACACAGGCTTCCTCCTGCACCCTGACGCCATCGTGGGTTGAAGAAGTGCTTAAAGGAAGGGAGAAATGTGATAGAAAAAAAGGAAAGAGTCCTGACAGAGCTACTAAGCTCTGAATTAATTATTACCAAGTGACAAAGGTTTACCCAAGATTGTATTAACTGAAAAAAATCAGTGTGATACACCAGCGGAATAATAAAGCTTCATGGGGCTTTATTATAAGATCAGTTTTATCATATGATCAGCTTTGTGAGAAGATCAGTTGTATAAATTTATCTGTCTATCTACTATCTATCTATCTGTGTGAGTACCAGTCTCCTACAGAACCTGGTACATGAGGCCTGTGGTCCTCAGCCTGACATATCAATAGGGTACATATTGTTATTCTCTTTCTCCAATTTTCCAATGCATTCTTCTAAAAATTTTTACAGTATTTTGTTGTTGTTGTTATTCCGTCACTCAGTCGTGTCTGACTGACTTTGCGACCCCATGAACTGCGGCACACCAGGCTTCCTTGTTGTTTACTATCTCCTGGAGCTTGCTAAAACTCATGTCCATTGAGTCGGAGATGCCATCCAACCATCTTGTATCTGTCATCCCCTTCTCCTCTTGCCTTCAATCTTTCCCAGCATCAGAGTTTTTTTAAGGAGTCAGCTCTTTGCATTAGGTGGCCAAAGTATTGGAGCTTCGGCTTCAGCATGGATCCTTCCAATGAGTGTTCAGGATTGATCTCCTTTAGGACTGACTGGTTAGATCTCCTTGCAGTCCAAGGGACTCCCAAGAGTCTTCTCCAACACCACAGTTCAAAAGCATCAATTCTTCGCCACTCAGCCTTCTTTATGGTCCAATTCTCACATTTATACATGACTACTGAAAAAACCATAGCTTTGACTATATGGAACTTTGTCAGCAAAGTAACATTACAATTTTAAACAACACCAATAAGACAGGTGAATGTGCTCCTGTTTCTGAATTGCTGCCCACAAATTCCACCCATTCTTCTTTTGTCCTCCAAGGATACTTTCCATCTCTTTGTTCCTTTACTACAGTTATCTTCAGCTGTCCCTAAATTAGGACATACCTTTGGCCTTACATTCTTCCTATTAACTTTGGATAGAAATACAGAAAAAATGAGTATTGGGTCTTTCTCTCATCCATGAATTTTAAAAGTACTCCACCAATACTGAAACGAGACACCATTTTAAAAAGAAGAAGAAAAAAAGAAAAAAAGTTTATACTGCTTTAGTTTTCACAGGACATCAATTAATGAAAGACAACTGCCTTCTGACAATTTTTTTTGAACCTCAAGACAAGAGGCAGAACTTAAACTGACTTGCAAGCTTAACCCTCTACTGAGAAAAACTTAGTGAGACAGAAAATTAAAACACAGCCCGCCTAGGTGAAAAATGGTGTAAGTAATACATTTATGACTGGATGTAAAGATCTTTATACTGTAATGTCTTGCTGTTTCAGAGTTTTCTGGGAATTCTCTCCCTCTACTACTAAATGTAGTTAATTTATTTCCCAGTCTGCTGATTCTGCCTGTCATAGGACTCTCCAGGGGTAGCTGTATGCTCTAAATTGCCTTCGATATGCTGACAAAGCTTCAAAATAAGACTGTCTTAAGTCCTCAATCTGTTGTCCAGCATTTAGATTATATATATTGCTTTGTTGAAGTTGAACACTTGTTATCACGTTCTACATTTACTATAAGTAAACTAAAAGTCCCCAAAGTTTTATAAGATCTTCTACTGCTGCTGCTGCTGCTGCTAAGTCACTTTAGTCATGTCCCACTCTGTGCAACCTCATAGACGGCAGCCCACCAGGCTCCTCTGTTCCTGGGATTCTCTAGGCAAAAATACTGAAGTGATTTATAAGATCAATTAGACAAAAATATTTCTGCAAAAACATTGATAGAATTTTATCCATTCCATTTCCAGCAGTGACTCTATAAACTGACTGAAATTCTCAAAGGGCATTGTGCTATCTCTCTTATAGACTAGTCAAATGTTCTGTCTATTTTTAGGCTTGGCAAAGTGATATATTGGAAAATGGCGACATGACAACAGAGTTCAAGAGTTCCATGTGTCTCCTCTCTGTTCATGCGCGTTCCTGTCTACCTGTAACCTCTACCCACACACAATCTCCCTGCAGAGCCTTGCCAGGACAACACTGCCTGAGTGTCCCGGCCCTGCGCACTCTACACTGAATGTTTTTGAGTGTCTAACTTGTTGGTACCATTGTCTGGTTGCAGTGAAGAAAATGTTAGCGTTTTATTTATAATCATTGAAAACTGGAAGATATCAGTTTTCCAAAGACTAATCCATCAGTAAGATTTCAATGTTGATTTAAAAAATAAAGCATTTGGAAACACTAACGTAGGTGAAGGAAGGAAAGGGGGCTTGAAAAATCATTCTAAAGTAAACAAAAAATGATTGCACAAAAATAGGTAAGAAGGTTTCAGAAAGAGAAAAGAGTTCATTCTATATATAATAAATATGGTAAAGCTTGTAAGCCTGTAGCAACAAAAACAGTATACCTATAGGAAGAGTATATCTAATTGTATATAATAACAGTACACAATAAAGTGTGCGTGCTCAGTTGCACCTGACTCTTTGCGACCCTGTGGACTATAGCCTGCCAGGCTCCTCTGTCCACGGGATTTTGAAGGCAAGAATACTAGTGTGGGTTGCCACTTCCTACTCCAGTAGGAAGTTGCCTACTTCCTACTCTAAGTAGTAGTAGTTACCTAGTCCTACTCCAAGGGATCTTTCTGATCCAGCGATCAAACCCGCATCTCTTGGGTCTCCTACATTGGCAAGCAGATTCTTTACCATTGCGCTACCTGGGAAGTGAATAGGAGGAATAAGGAATACATTTCCAAAATTGAACAGTTGTCTTTAGAAAAGTTTCAGAACCAAAAGAAAAAGAAAAGCTATAGAGAAAGTAGTTGGAAGGTCCATTCATAAAACTTTTATTCCACTTACATGAACTTAATACATGTGTTTTGAACAATTATTCTTGGATTATTCATAAAAATCTCAATAAAGACATTATTTTAAATTCACTGTGAGGATATGGATTATTTAGCAAACAGTGTTAGAAACAACTGGCGAAAGTTCCCACCTCACACCTTAGATTAAAGGTTAGTTCTTACTGCATTAAATATTTCAATGTAAAACCTGAGCATAAAAACACCATAAGAAAATACAGAAAATTACTTATATAATTTGGAAGTGGGAAACGTTTTCTAACCATAACACAAAAAGCCAAATCTATAAAGCAGAAATCATAAACTAAAATAAGTACAGAAGCCAAACAGATAACATAAATGAGCAATTATCAGACTAGATAAAATCATTCTGCTTTTTTAAAAAAGTTATATTCTCTTGCACATAAGAAAGTCATAAGCATGTATGTATAACATATGTTTTTAAGTCTATATACATTTAAGAACCACAATCAACTCCAAACAGCAACCAGGTTATTTCCAAAAGTAAAGTGATAAAAGTAAAGGTATTTGCATACCTCAACGACTAATGTGCCAACAAAAATACAGATGCAGTTTTAAATACTTTATTAGTCAGGGGTTACTGCTATTTGTGAATCTAATTATAATATTTGTCCCCTTAATATTTGCATCATGCTCCCAGTGCATCCTGGTTTGCAGTTATGAAATGTTTCTAGAAAAAATACTGGATGTGTGACCACAGAACCTGATGGACTATTTTGTAATGCTACAAAGGTGCCAATATAAAATTAATTACAGGTTTTCTTTTGGAAACAACACTAGTTTCCATTTATCATGTAGACTTAAGCCCTTATTGGATTGCTATTGAATGCAAAGCCACTGGAGAAACTAAATCTCCTCTGAAGCATAATTAGAAGTGAGAAATGTTCTGAGTCCCAGGGTTTCATTTTCTGACCATTTATATTCTGTCCAACATAAAACGATCCTGACTACAGGTTCAAGAATTCAACTAACTCAACCAAACTCTTACAGATTCAACATTCTCACTAAATAAGTACCATGTTGTAAACACTGAACATGCCTCCTCCTCATTCATTCAGAAGGCATACACAGACAATGGGCTACAAGAACACTGTATAGGAAAGGAAAGCTTGGGCACTTAGGTAGACCCTCTGCCCCACCCCACCTATCTACTTCTTAAATCTCAAAGTTACTGGATAATTAACAAATCATTCCTCTGTACCATTGAACCACCAGAACATCAAACTTGGTTTCAATTATGAAGAAGATATGAATTGAGAAAAAAAGAGATTGCTGGATGACAAATGGTATCAGCTAAGTCAAGCTGATGATGCATTTTTGAGGAGGGCATGGCTGGGTACAGAGGTTTTTACAGAGCTGCTCCAACAGTCAGGCTAATTCAGTCAGCTCTCCATCCTGCGAACACAACTCTATTGAATTACACAACCTGAATGACCCTACTTCTTTCCCACAGGTAGGAATGGTATCTATGTAAGCTTAAGATGATTGTAGTGAATTTGAAAAAAGTGTGACTGCCTTGCGTTTGCCTTAAGGCTGTACACACTTCAGGGAACAGAAAGGATATACTTAGAGGCTGCAGTATAAACAGGACTAGACCCAAGTTTTCCAATGTATGGTACAATGCTCCTTCTTTACTGCAAGGCATAATTATAAAAACATGCAACAATAAGTGAAAAAAAAAATAAGATAGTCTATGAGGAAAAGCTAAAGGATATGGATTTACATGATCAGCAGGAAACATCTTTCAATTTTGACAAGCAGCTCTTTTCTGAACTTGCTGACATCAGAACAATAAAATAGTGGGCCATATTTCTTTCCTTAAATTTTAATATAATAAGTGATTTTTGTGTCATTTACATTATAAATCAATTTTTAATGTATGGACCAATTTAACAACAAAAGGCTAGTTTGTCTTATGTTAAATAAATCATCAGGTTGTAAATGGTGTTCTTAAAATACAACATAAGGCTACAAGTAAAAATATACATTATTCATTATTTAAATAATAAGGCAGGAAGTTCCTTTTTAATATTGACACTGAAAATAATACCTACATATATCTGTCCACATATATGATACAAATTTAGTTTCATGCATAAACCTCATTTTAACTTTAGGTTATATAGCTAAATATATTGAATTTTATAACTGATTTACTCATATCTAAATTTATGAAAAGCATTTTATTTATTCTTTGTTCCTTGCAATTTCATGGTAAAGTGAATAGATACTTTAAAAATAAATAATAACAGTAAATAATCATTAAGTGCTGACTATGCACCAAGCATAATACTCAGCTCTTTGCAAGCATTATCTTATTTTAATCATCATTATCACACTATGAGGTGGTTGTTATAAGTACACTCAATTTAAAGATAGGCAACTGAACTTTGGTGAGTTTCAACCACTTTCAAAGGTCATTCAGCTAGTAAAATCTAAGCTGTCTGACTACAAAGGCAGAATTCTTAAACTCTAGGGTCCATTTTAGTCTTTTCCATAGAGAATAAGGGCTTCCCAGGTGGCTCAGTGGTTAAAAAAAAAAAAAAAATCCTCCTGCCACTGCAGGAGAGGCAGGTTTGATCCCTAGAGTAGAAAATGGCAACCCACTCCAGTAGTCTTGCCTGGGAAATCCCATGGACAAAGGAGCCTGGCAGACTACAGTCCATGGGTTAGCGAAGAGTCAGATAGGACTGAGTGGCTGAGCACACCCACACCCACACCCACACCCACACACACACAGAATAAAATTCAAGGTGCAATTAAGTGTTTCTATTTCGTATCTCCATCTCCTCTGAGCCACTGTCTATCAACGTGCTCTCCTCACCTTAGGTCAGTGGTTCACAGATACTGGCAAAAATCCTCCTGAGAATCTTATGAGAATCTTACCAAAAACAGAGCCTAAGACTTTGCGTTAAACATGAAGACTTGACCAATGCAGCAAAAACCAGAGAGAAGCAACCCTGATTAAGGCTGAAAGATGGTGGGATAAGGAAAAGGAAAAAAAAAAAACCTCTTAATAGAATGTCTGACATGATGAAACTTTTGTGAAAAAAAGGTAAAGATACCATAATAGGGCAAGAAATAAAGAAAAGCAATTAGAAATTCCAAGAAAGCAACAGAAAGGAAATGTTATCATAGTACACTACTGTGTGGGCAGTATTTACAAATATTGCTATTGTGACCAACAGCCATAGTGTAAGCAGTAATAATCAATTTTTTAAAACAGAAAGCAATATGACTATATTGAGCAGCTGGGAGATGGAAAATGAGTTAGCGTACAAAAATCTAAGTCTTTGTCTACCATAACAAGAAGTTAGTAGATGTTTAAAATTTTCTTAAAAGAAAATAGCAAAGGGGAAAGGCAATTTATTTAGAGAAATTGAAGTAAGTATCAGAAGAAAGAGTTATAGCAGTTTAAATGAAATTGCCTGGGAAGCAGGACTGAGTGTCGGTGGTGAAGTGGGAATATGGTGCAATAGGATGCAATTATAAAAATCTGAGGGCTTCCCTCATGGCTCAGTGGTAAAGAATCCACCTGCCAATGCAGGAGACACGGGTTGATCTCTGATCCATGAAGATCCCTCATGCATTGCTGTGGAGCAATGAGGTCCGTGCACCACATCTATTGAACCTGGGCTCTATAGCCCAGGCCCCACATCTACTGAGCCTGTGTGATGTAACCACAGAAGACCAAGCACCCTACAGCCTGTGCTCGGAAACAAGAGAACCCACCGCTGTGAGAAGCCTCTGCACTACAACTAGAGGGTAGCCCCCACTCTCCAAAACTAGAGAAAAGCCCGTGCAGCAATGACCCAGCACAGTCAAAAAATAAGCACAGAAGTATTTTTTCAAAATTTTGATACTATTCAAATTTTAAAATATGTATATACGTGTGTGTAGGTAGGCGTGTGCATGGACACCCTTTTCTCATGAGACTTGACTAGTTGCTGTGTTTAACTCCTGTCCAAGAGTATAGGGCTGACTGTCATTGATTAAAGTAGATTCCAGCTCCCTGATGCAAGATTTATGTTCCCATACCTACTCTGCCACAGAAGAAACATAAATGCCAGCTGGAAGTAAAACTCATTTGATAAGATTTAGTGTAGGCTGCCTTTTCTCTGAAATTTGCCCTTACCTCTCTCTGAAGAGAGAAGTGTTTTTTTTTTTTTTTAATCCTATTTTAGATTTCCTTAGCTTTCACTGCATAATTTATAATGCATCAATTAAGTTGTTCTTAATTAAATGAACATTCTTGCATAAATGATCTCATTTTGAGTAAGCCGCTAAATATGGGAAATCTCTGTTTTTTCAGACATATAAGTGCTTTACATTGGGTACACTGTACTTTCTCCATCATTCAGAACTAGTAAATAAGTATAATTATTTCAGCTGCAAAGAATAGTTTAATAGCTAGATATTAGCTAGAAAAGCCAACAATGAGACTGGCTAATCATTGCTATGACAATCTTTTGCTTTATTTTCATATGTATCTCATAAAACTGTCAAAGTTGAGTGGCAAGCTGGAACTTGGAGAAAATGAGTCTTACTAGCCCAGGTGGTTTTAGTAGAAAGGGAATGTTAATAGAAAACATCTTATCTCTCTGGACCTGATCCTAAATACATTCCAAGGGGAAGGAGACTGACAAAAAAGGTATTAAATAAGACATCTCGTTCCTCTCTCTCTCCCTTTCTTCTTCTTCCACAACCCCTATCTGATTCCTTGGAACGTGAGTTTTAGCAAGCTCCCAGAGTTGATGATGGACAGGGAAGCCTGGTATACTGCAGTCCATGGGGTCACAAAGAGTCAGACACAACTGAGCAACTGAACTGACTGACTGACTGATCCCTTCCCCTCCCCTCCTCCTCTTCCTCTTCTTTCTTTTCCCTTTTCTTCTCCTCCTCCCCGTCTTCCAAGGATATACTGGTCTTCAGGTGAAGAGCCACAGAAACTTTCATAATGTCCTTGGCCATTCTTAAGACGGAATCTGAGGATGTTAAGACTAGGTTTGACATGTCTTACAAGGCAATTTTAAGGTTACTTTGACACGATGGGGAAATTATCAAAAACACGAGTGGGATCAAAGGAAGAGTTGCGTATGATGCAAGTGAGATGGCTAATTAATATCCACAAGTATTAAATGGCCTCAAATAAATATAAGTGACCACAAGTAAATAACAAGTACTTTATGTACATGTACTTGAAATCATGACTAAAAACCTTGTCAAAGGGAAACTATTTTATAACATTCTTGAATCCTCTTAACTAGAGTAAGTCCCCTACATATGAACCTTCAAGATTCAAACTTACAAAGCTGCATACGTTCGTTCACATGTCCAGTCATGTAAATTAGTTCACGTGCATATATTGTCACATGCATGCATCCACTACAAGTGCTTTTGTGTGCTTTTGTGTACTTTGCTGTTTATAGGGCACAGTAGTACAGCATCATTATTTCAAGCCCAGGACGTTCGGAAGCAAGTGCAGACGCATCAGTGACGTAGCTGGTACTGCTAAAGAACCGAAGCGATTCATGACACAGGAAACATCAAGGGAATTTTCTTTATTTGAGGAGGCACTGTTAGTAAGTGAGGCACAGGGCCTGAACGTAGAATGGTACACGAAAGCTGAAGCAGCCATTCATGAATGGACAAGTGAATGCATGTTCTCATCTTTGAAAGCTCACAACTTAAAGGTTCGTATGTTAGGGGACTTGGGCTTTCCCAGTGAGTCAGCTGTAAAGAATCTGCCTGCAATGCAGGAGACCTGGGAGGTAATGGCAGCCCACTCCAGTATTCTTGCCTGGAGAATCTCATGGACTAAGGAGCCTGGCAGGCTACGGTCCATATGGTCGCAAAGAGTCAGACACGACTGAAGCGACTGAGTCTGCACACACATGTAGGGGACTTACTGTATTGGCTGAGCTGCACTCTCATTTGGAGCCTAAACTAGGGAGAAACTATTTCCAAGCTCACTGAGGTTGTGGGCAGAGTTCATTTTCTTGTGATGTGTGGCTGAGGACACTGGCTTCTTACTGACTACCAGCTGCAGCTTGCCAGAAGCCACCTGAACTTATAGTTCAAGCAGTGATAAAAGAGGAAATTTTGTCTTTGTCCTTTAGATGTTCTGTTGACATCAAATAATGGAGATTTTCCTTTTGAAGATGCTGTGAATCTATATTTCAACTGAGTTGCCTAGTCATCAAATGATTTAAATATTATAAATAAGCCAAATCCCAATGTTATAAAAATATTACTTTCAAAGTCTGTAACACTCTGGATAAGACTCTCCAGGCTGTTTGTTAAAAGTACACTTTCTAGGGCTCCACTCCATCACCCCCCAGGTTTCTTATTCAGTAAGTCTTCATGTTTAACAAGCACACCAGCTGAATCTAATTCAGATAATCTAAGGATCACACTTTGGCAAACACTACTCCATAGGACATAAAGAAAAACAAACACATCCAGGTTTAAATGTCTTATTTTTGATAACAAACAAAATCTTCTAACAAAGATAGAAAATTACCTACAAGAGGAAAAAAATCCTTCAGTTACATTAGTGATGTTTCATCTCCTTCCAAAATCAGGAAAAATGAATAGCTCAAATTAATAACATGATTTGACAAATCAAAGATATNAAGATGCTGTGAATCTATATTTCAACTGAGTTGCCTAGTCATCAAATGATTTAAATATTATAAATAAGCCAAATCCCAATGTTATAAAAATATTACTTTCAAAGTCTGTAACACTCTGGATAAGACTCTCCAATCAATACTTTTATTTGTAAAATTTTCTATTTCCTATTCAGAATGCCTTTTTGTTGTGAGTAGGGCCTGACTGAAGAAACACAGTGCAGCATAAATCTGACGATCACTAAACATCAATGGCCCCCCAAACCCTATAAAATCACATTTAAAATTAATCCAGCTCTGTCTTTGAGTATCTCTTAATTTTTGTAGAAGACAGATTACAGATTATTGGAATATAAATTCATGTTTAGTTTACTTACTATCCTGTACTGAAATATCTGAAAGCAAGATTTTCTTTTTCTGCTCTGCTTACCCGGGAATCTCTATGTGATACATTTAGTGGATACACCACTAACCTAGAAGCTAATGCACAGCTTCGATTTCTTTGTATCCCATTATCAGTCTCTAGTGAAGGATCATGCAATAATTTAGGATTCTTCCCCATGGTAAATCCAGCTAATTCAGGTAATATGGTGACCTTCCTCTCACTTCCACCCCAAATTAAATTAGCTGTGTGATTGTTCCCTAATACACCAATCAGCGGTGGAACCTTTCATTCGGTTTCCTGTGCTTTGTGTTATTCAATTCAGCACATCTAGATCAAGTAGTCAATAAGCACTAGACACTGAGGAGGATGGAAAATATATAGAAGATAGCACCCCTTAGCAACCAGGAAGAGAGAAAAGACATGACAACAGATAGGCAATATGTATGTGGGATAATGTAGAAAGTGGTAAATTCTCAGAGCCACTACAAAATTTAGAAAACAAGCTCAGAATCTCGCTTTATCATTTTTCATAGAAAACTGGGTCTGACATTTCTAGGCACTCTAGGGGTCTGACAAAATTCAAGGAGACCTGAGTCTTGCTAACAGAAGCATTCACTATGCACTCACTGGGTCAGCCAAAGCCCAGCTCAGGTCACTCACATTTGTCTTTGACTTGCCCTCCTGTCACCTGCACAATGGATGAGGGCTGTTTGACTGCCAGTTGCCCAAGAATATGGGGGCCCTAGACAACTCTAGGTGTGATTGATGGCTTCAGCAGATGTGCTGTGGTTTTGAATGTATCGACTACTATCTATGTCAGGCTATGATGCAAAAGTAACCCCCCAATTCTACAAGAGCCATTACATTAAAATGATCAAAACCTGTAAAGAAGCTATTGAGTGTGCTTCCTCCAGCCTTGGCAGACATTTTCTTTACATAATTTAATCATGTCACTTTGGTGTATTATTATACTAAAATGGCTTTTGACCCATTTCTGTATTATTACACCAAAGTGACACTTTTTTTAAAAAAGAAGTTGATATTAAGTTTTCAATAAAACTATCCCAAAATCATCCAAGTTTCTTTTTAGGTATTTGTTGAATACATCATCTGACCTCAGAGTGGGATCAAAAATACTGGAAGCACGAGACCACTGGATGAAATAGTAAAAGATGAATGTTAGGTGCATCAGTCACTTACAATAGCTGCTGCTGCTGCTAAGTCGCTTCAGTCGTGTCCGACTCTGTGCGACCCCATAGACAGCAGCCCACCAGGCTCCCCCATCCCTGGGATTCTCCAGGCAAGAACACTGGAGTGGGTTGCCATTGCCTTCTCCAATGTGTGAAAGTGAAAAGTGAAAGTGAAGTCGTGTCCGACTCTTCCCGACCCCATGGACTGCAGCCCACCAGGCTCTTCCACCCATGGGATTTTCCAGGCAAGAGTACTGGAGTGGGTTGCCATTGCCTTCTCTGTTACAATAGCTAATCCTCAGTAATTATTTTGAGGAGAAGGAAGAATGACTTCACAGAGTGAGAATGCTGCAGGCAGCAGTACACAGAGCTTGGATATAGGGGGGTGGGGTGGGTGTGGGTATGATAAAGGATGGCTTTTGACCCATTTCTGAATTTCAGAAACAATCACCCTTTTATACAGTGAATAACTGAAAACAATGTCAATAAAAATACAGAGAAAAAAATGCACACATATTACACAATTTCCTTTAGGGACACTTTGTCTATTTGTCTGGTTCTGGATCCTTAACTATAGAATAATCCCAAGGGGGAGTCTTGAAAGGCAGGGAACTGGTGTGAGGATGGTAGCAGTCACAGAAAGGAAAGAAATGAAATCTTTTTGCTAATTAAAATTTTTTCTCCTCTGTTTTCAAAATCTTCTATAATGGAGAAATAAACTTTACTCCACTGAAAACTTACAGTAGAAAAAAAATTTAGAATATTTCTGTGGACATTTGATGACAAACTAAATATGAAAAATATATGGGAAACTATAAGATAAATAAGACAATTTATGGGAAGTTTCACCCAAAATAGATTTTGTTTCCTCCACTCCTGATTACGTAACTCTCCAATCTTTTGGTGACTATGTGACAACATGACATTAAAATTTAGCTGCTTTTTAACTTACAATAGCCAAGACATGGAAGCAACCTTCCAAGATGGACATGGAATTGTCCATCAACGGATGAATGGATAAAGAAGGTGTGGTGTGTGTGTGTGTGCACACGTGCACATATAGGAATATTATTCAGCCATGAAAAAGAGTGAAATAATGTTATTTGCAGCAACATAAATGGACCTAGAGAATATGATATTGCTTATATGTGGAATATTGAAAAAAATGAAACAAATGACTTTATTTTCAAAACAGAAGAAGACTCACAGATACAGAAAACAAACACGGTTGCCAAAGGGGAAGATGGAGGGAGGGATAAATTAGGAGTTTAGGATTAAAATATACACACTACCACATATAAAACAGATGACCAAAAAGGACCTATTATATAGCAGAGGGCACTATACTCAATATCTTGTAATGACCTATAATGAAAAAGAATCTAAAAAAGAATACGTATATTCTTTTATATATACATATATATATATATAGTCTGTGTGTATGTGTATGCATAAGGATCATTTTGCTCTTCACCTGAAACTAACACAACATTGTAGATCAACTATATTTCAATAAAATTTTGAAAAATTAGCTGTTTTTCTCCTTCAACATAAACATGAGACACAGGAGAATTATATGACATACCATACCCCCCAAATCCATGCATTAAAAGATAAAATCTTTTTGAAAACACCCTAAATCCCCTAAAAATTATTACATTTTGCTGTTATTTTTTAATTAAGGAAAGTGTCAAATAATATTGATGCAGTGAAACTTTAGTAGTCAGTAGGGTTTTTTCTCACTTCTTATCAATTATTTAACACCATAAATAATCGATAACTTTATTCATTAAAATCAGAACACCTTTTATGTGATTTTTATGGGGTGAAGTTTTTCTTTCAGTATATTTTCATTTAAAACTGCTGTTTTGCATAAAAATCATAATATTCATGTTTAAAATATATTTTTAATTTTCAAAAATCTCATTTTGATTTTCCTATTAGATAAAGAGTTCAAGGGCTCTATTATCAGTTTTTAAAGGACATATTTTGCTCAGCTTAATGCATTCAGTTGAGTATTTTCTTAGGCCAGTAAACTTGAAATAGAGACAAATAACAGGCATCATACAATTTCATTTAAATTTGTCTCTTTTTTAGATTTCATTCTGAGTATATGTGACCTCAGGAAACGACAGCCAATCAGCCCTCTGTTAACAATGACAAGAGATTTTGTTTCTTATAACTTTAAAGGTTTTTTAACTGAAGTTTGGGCACGTTCTTGAAGTGACAAATTCTGTAGACATTTAACCATTGGTAGGAAGCTCAGTCTTCAAAAAACACTCTTAGTCGTACAGATGGGTTCTTTATTTCTAGTTACTTTTTCTAAAAGTAAGAAAAGATTACATATTTATTGGAAAACTATGAAGTTCTAAGTCATACATACTATTAAATAATAACATAGAAGACATAACAAATACATACATGCTGCTGCTGCTAAGTCGCTTCAGTCGTGTCTGACTCTGTGCGACCCCATAGATGGCAGCCCACCAGGCTCCTCTGTCCCTGGGATTCTCCAGGCAAGAACGCTGGAGTGGGTTGCCATTTCCTTCTCCAATGCATGAAAGTGAAAAGTGAAAGTGAAGTTGCTCAGTCATGTCCAACTCTTAGTGACCCCATAGACAGCAGCCCACCAGGCTCCCCCTCCCTGGATTCTCCAGGCAAGAACACTGGAGTGGGTTGCCATTTCCTTCTCCAATGCATGAAAGTGAAAAGTGAAAGGGAAGTCGCTCAGTCGTGTCTTGACTCTGTGCGACCCCATAGATGGCAGCCCACCAGGCTCCCCCTCCCTGGATTCTCCAGGCAAGAACACTGGAGTGGGTTTCCATTTATTTCTCCAATGCATGAAAGTGAAGTCGCTCAGTCGTGTCCAACTCTTAGTGACCCATGGACTGCAGCCCACCAGGCTCCTCCGTCCATGGGAGTTTCCAGGCAAGAGCACTGGAGTGGGTTGCCATTGCCTTCTCCGAAACACATATATACACAAATGTAATTATGTGTGTGTATGTATATAATATGTCTATGTCTGCATCTTTATCTTTATACATAATTGGTCTTAGGACAATCATCAAGCATTCAGTTTTTCAATGATGGCATTTGTTTAAAGCTATCAGGTAAGCTATCTTTAGGAGTTCATTCTTGATCTGGAATTCAGAAAAAGAAGCAAAACCCATCAAGAAAAAGCAATTTTAGAAGGATAAAAATTGGGGCCAAGCAGGTTGTACAATCTATTTCCTCTAAAAATAACCAACAGAAGGTCTGGCAGCCTGTCTTAGTTATCAGCAGCTTCCCTTCATTAAATCTAATTGCTATGCTGTGACCATTTCAATTGATGGATACAAAAAGCAATTTCAAGTCCATGATGGTGGCCTCCAGCCTCTTTAGGGAGTAGATTTGGTCCATCCTGCTCCTTTTTTATGTTCTCCTTAGTATGGGAAGGCAGTTGAGATTACTAATGCCTGTCCATTCTGTTACCATCACTTGACCTAAACTTGTCGATAAGTTTATCAAGAAGCCTTGCAGTATATCTGGAATCGTGAAATGCAAATAATTTTACTAGAGAGAGAGAGAAGAAAAGTGAATGAATGAACAAATGAACCAATGACTGGCGGAACTATGGTGCCTGAGGTTGTGCTTAAGGACCACACTGCACTGTTTCAGCCTGGCTCAATCTCTCATTCTTTGTTCAGCAATGGACAAGCCACTTAATTCAGTGTCCATGTCTGTAAAATGTGGAACAGAGGAGCACCTGTCTTCTTCTTGTGAAAAGTAGATGAGTTAATCCATGTTAGTTGTTGTCTTTGTTTTACTGAAAATCTTCAATTCAAGCTTGCAAAATTATACAGAATTTTGTCTTACTTCACAGGAATTTAGTAATTTAGTCTTTTTGTGATGCATTCATATGTTCACCTGTTTCATATTGTCTGATTTTAAACCTCTTTTGCTTATGAAAGTTGACAAAATCTTATAAAGTGAGTCAAATGCTTAAGGTTTCTAAATATTTCAAGTAAAGTTAAATAATAAATAACATTAGCCACTGCAAAGTAACAAGCACAATGGGAATGTGGATATTCTTTGTGTAGCGGTAGAGCGACAATTTTAAAATCATTTAAAAAATACATTATCATTTAAAAGAAAACAATGACATCAGATACAGACTTGGATTTATATTCCCTAAAAATAGAAAATATTATACATGATTAAACTCATTTATTAAGAGCC
This sequence comes from Redunca redunca, assembly GCA_006410935.1. Taxonomy (NCBI): domain Eukaryota; kingdom Metazoa; phylum Chordata; class Mammalia; order Artiodactyla; family Bovidae; genus Redunca; species Redunca redunca. The sequence goes on along the minus strand of SJYQ01002527.1, from coordinate 339,971 downwards.
TGTCTACATGTATGCTGTGTTGAAGCAAAATACTTTATATGTTAAAGTGTTCTAATAATATTTATCATTGATCAAGTGCCTACTATGGGGCAGGCACTTTACATTTGGCATTTTATCAATCCTCACAATAACCCAATGGCACAGACACTGTTCCCTGTTTACAGACACAGAGAGGTTAAATCATACAGCTGCTAAGAAGGAGAGAACATGTGCAAGCTCAAGTTTAAAGTACTTGTTTTTCTTTGTTATGTTATTTGGCTTTCATCCTTATAATTTAAGATATTTCTCTCTAACCAGATATCATTATCTAGTCTTATATAATTATATGCTTACCTCCCCTTTCAAATGTAAAGTATTTAAGAGTATAAACAATGTTTTTAATATGCAGCCCTAATGCTTATTTTCTAAACCTTATGGTACACAGTACAATGTTTTTTTCTTCCATCTCTCTAAACATGATATCCTTAGCATGCATGCATGCATGCTCAGTCACTTAATTGTGTCCAACTCTGCGACCCTGTGGACTGTAGCCTGCCAGGCTCCTCTGTCCATGGGATTCTCCAGGCAAAAATACTGGAGTGGGTTGCCATGCCCTCCTCCAAGGGATCTTCCCAATTCAGGGATTGAACCTGGATTTCCTGCATTGCAGGCAGATTCTTTACTGCTGAGCCACTGGGGAAGCTGATATCCTAAGACTAGTAATATACTGATATCCTTAGACTGGCGGTGCATCTTTCAATCACTGGCCCCTGTGATTGTCATTAAGGCTGTCTACATATGCTGGGTTTCTTGTAACCCTTGGCTTGCTCAAAAGCAGTGTGCCATAGTGGAAATGATGATTGTAAAATCAGCACATGACTCTCCATATTCTTTTTCTCCCAGCCTCAGAACTTGTGAAATCATGGGTGAAGATGCCATGTACCACACCTGGGTTTCTGAGTAATTATGGTGCCAACTCGTAATGGACACGTTGAGGAAGCAGGATCCAAACATGGTTATTGTGAGCCACTGAGAATTTTGGAGTTGAATGTTAACACAGCAGAAACTGGTTTGTGCTGACTGATACAGCATCTTAGAATCTCATCAAAAAGGTATTTACCTTAAGATCCCAATTTAACATAGAAGAGAATAAAGGACAGAAAATTTACCATAGTCTTTCATAAGTATTTGCAGTGTGAGAGTCCACAGAACTAGCCTTCATCTTCCTTAGGTTGTATTCTTCATCCACTTCCCCCTTTTGTGCCACTGAGGCATAAGCATGAGGGTGAGGTTGGGAAGACACTGCGGACATTACACGGAAGCCATTCTCCTAAATAACATGATCTACTATTTTTGTTGTTGTTGTAAGTGAATCCAAGGTTGACAAAAGTCCCAGCTAAGGTATATTCTCTATTCTGTTGCAGTGAGTATGACCAGTAACTCAAATGCGTGGAATGCATTTTTCCTGGACTCAGTGATTAAATATTGTGGTGTATGCCTTCTCACATCCTGAGTAACTAGTTAAATTATATTCTTATAACTATGAATTGCAATAAATCATCTCACCAAGGTTAACTTCATGATGTCTTTCCTTATCAGAAGAATATTTTTAAATCCCCACAAATAATTTCAGTGAGAAATGAAATATTTTGTTATATCTTGAAAAGGTGATGAATAGCTTTTGGTACTGACAGTGAATTTCTCCAGATTCTATATTCTGAAGTTGAGGTTTTCATTATATTTTCATTGTACTAAATCTAAATGAAAGCTGATCTTATTATAGAAAAAGAATTGTATTCTATTTTAAGAACTGTTCTTGTAATTTCAATTTATTGCAACATCAGAGGCCAACAGGAAAACAGCAAAGTAAAAGTTTATTAGACAGAAAAATATGATTATCAAGACAAATAGCACTTCTAATAAGTTGACTATTTCAAGCTTCTTAAGAGATCTCACAATAAAAGTTGCTTTGGAAAGTCCTAATACCTTGATGAATAATGTATTCTCTAAAAGAATACTTTCAACTTTAGTTATATATTCCCCACCTTGTTTCACAAAAATCTCAAGGTGTCCTGCAGGGATGTATGCAGAGCAATGGGGTTAAAAAAAAGAAACAAAGAAATGGGGTCTATGAAATACAAATATATGAAAATAAGACAAGAATCAGACTAGCTGACAAGTTAAAACAATAATTTATAAGATGTACAGGCCCTATGTAATAAGCTACTATATATATATCCCGATTTAACAAGTCACCAGCTTCTAAACAACAGACATTCACACCTCAGATGTCTCTTCCTCCTGTGGTACACAGTTGTCTCCATGTCTCAGATTTTCCTGTGAAGAGTCATTAACTTGTTTTACCAACACAGTGTACTGGACACAACAACCAGGCCTCTTCCACTCTTGATTTTTCCCAGAACCTTCAGGATTAAGATTTTTCCAGTATTCTACTTCCACCATAGCAACCTCTCACCACGTTTCAAAACCTCATTTAACAAAACATGGAGATTAAGGCAATAGCTTTTTGGCCAGTTAATAGCATATTAAATTAAGAAAAGGATTTTTTTTCTTTTTACTATACTTTGTTAGATGGTTAGTTACAACTTCACCTTTCAGCCTTACAACTCATCGGCTAGAATCCCACACTGTACAGAGTTCTCCTTAGAATTCCATAGCATCCCCTCCTCCTGCTAGGGGTGATCAAGGTCACTGCTGTCATCAGAAGGATCCTCTAGGGTTGGCACGTGTGATTTTATCCAGGTAGGATCTCATGTCCACGTGGTCCCACCACCATCTAATCTTACTATCAAAGCCCACATTAAAGAACTTGAATGGCAGGTTACAAACATCTCTAACATGACATGGAACAACAATGCTGTAAATACTAATCAGACTAATTCAGTGCCTAATTTTATTTGCTCCTGCTAAATGGCTCATGCGATATGGCAACCTTAAAGGCAGCCTTCTCATACACTCTGGAGTTTAAATTTACACGGGGTAAATTTGGGAGGTAATCACTCCCAAATGCAATTATCTCATTATCACGATATCTATATGTGGAGGAAAAAAATCAGGACCAGCACACTTTGCACCTTTAATTTCTTACTACCCTGATTTGCCTGTTCTTTTTAAACAGCTATGACCAACAAGGTAAAAAGATTAAAGTTGTCCTACTTGTCAGTGCTGCCAAACAAGTTTTATAAACAAAACAACGAAAAGCACTCCTTTTATTTTTGTTTTCCATTTCTCAAATGCAAAACTGGAACAATATAAAGAGAACAATATAAAGACCAATTCTCTACTACCCTGGAGCATTAATCATCAAGACAGTGATCATCAAGCTCAAGGAAATTCCCATAAAAGCCTTTGTATAAATACAAACCATTTTTTTTCTTCCACACTTGAACACACATACTCTTCTTAGGTTCACTGAACTAGAATACAAGGTATCAACTTCACCACTGATTATGATAGAGTTGCCTGTGGTTATCGTCTGCCTGAGAATGCAACCAGATTTGAGTTGCAAAACTGACCTCTATCAAGCCTTTATAGATTGATATAGTGTTGGCTGAATATTCATAGATTCAAAGCGCCATCCAGAATATGAAAGAGGACTGCCTTCCTCTAGGAATTTATGATCTATTGAACTAAAATATGAAAATGACTTCTTTTATGTTTTCTTAATCTGAAATATTAAATAGAAACTATGAGACTAGCACAGCTTTTCAGATGTATATCAATGTATCCATACTGAGTCAGGATTTATTTCTTAAGAGAAACAGTATTAATTTTTCATGAAAGAAGAAGGATGTTATAGCTAAAAGGATTTAAAATGAACAAAACTGTTTAAGAATGCCACAAAAAGAAAATTATATTAAGCAAAAGACATTTTAATAATAAAATAAACCCAAAATAATGTTGCATGTTAGAGATAACGCGTATAATATTAGTACTACCTAACAGAGGATGAGATGGCTGGATGGCATCACCGACTTGATGGACGGGAGTTTGAGTGAACTCCGGGAGATGGTGATGGACAGGGAGGCCTGGCGTACTGCGATTCATGGGGTCACAAAGAGTCCGACACGACTGAGCAACTGAACTGAACATTTTCTGAGTTGACGGAAAATCCTTAATACCTTGTTGCCCAGCAAGAGGTAGTGGTCAACCCCAGGCCCCCTCTTGAAAGTGTTCTTAAGCCAGCACCTTAGGAATTTCTCCAGACCCCACCTGCACTGGAGGTTCCTGGTAATCTTGTCCTGTTTTGATGAAAATCAGAAATCTGAGGTTTCCCCTCATACTACCCTCTACTCCAGTATTCTTGCCTGGGAACTCCCATGGACTGAGGGAACCAGGCGGGCGACAGTCCATGGGATCACAGGAGTTGGCCAAGACTTAGTGACTAAACCGCCACTGCCGCCACCACCCAGGTCCCATCCTTCAGATCAGCCCCTCAGTTTCATCTGGCTTTTGGTTCCATCTGGTCTAGTTTCCTGGCCTCCCCTGCCTCCTTACTCTGCAAATTTCATAGACAAGAGGTAACCCACGCCTTGCCATTAAGCTCCTTCCCATGTAGAAAGAGACTCTAGACAAAAATGACGAGGCTTGAATAACTGAGGCCACACTCAGAAGATTAAGACCCATTCTGAAATATTTAATCTCAAGGACAATCCCAGGGATGAGGTTGCTGAGGAGGAGCTAAGTCATTCCAGAGAAACGTCACACAGATTCTCCTTTTTCTAGAAGCCACCAAAGTGGTTTCTCATAGGTGTGCTTCTGGCCCTGACTTCTGACAATGAACCAAAGTCTAGCCTGTCATGGATGCAAAGGCAAACTTGACCCTTGTTTGGGATCATCCCTCAGCCCACTTAGTTTGGTCACAGGTGTTGGTCAATGACCAAGGTACTGCTCCCTCCAGGGGCCTTCTTATCCAAGCACATTTTTTTGGCTCAAGTTTCATCCATCACTTGCCTCTAACTTTGCTTCACAAACTACAGTTCTGGCTCCAACATTGGATGATAGGAAGCTTTACCACCCAGCCTCAAGGCAACATTTCCAAGAATAACTTATTGGATTGAAGATGTCTCCCAGCATTTTATAAGATAACCAAGCATTATCACGATTCATGCTGTTATTGCCAACTTAATTTGAAAAACATAAAAAACCTTAGTCACTTTAAAAATAGATTCCTTCCTAAATGACAGTTCCTCTTAGAGTACACATGAGAGGCCAACAGCAATGACTTCAGAGGCATTCAGTATCAAAGAGACTTTTCTTCCAAATGTTCCCTATCCTATCAAAACCAGGTTCCTTAAATCAAAAGCTGACTAAATAAAAAAGTTACCAACAATGAAAAACAATGCTTGTATTATAAATATTTAATCAATGAAGCCATTGATAAACCAACCAGAATTACATTACAATGCTTCATGACTCATTCTTTAAACACAACAGCCTCAAGAATACAAAATTTAAAGTAGAATCTAGTAACACACATACATTCAAACACCAATAAAGTAACATCTACTAATATTCCAAACTACATGTTAACATCCAAACACTCTTAAATACCCAGACATATTCATCAATTGATTGAGAAGAATGGAAGACTGACTCACACAGCTAACCCAGCAGTGGGCTTCTCGCATACAGTTGGAAAAATGGAGCATGCCAGCATGTCAAACCTGCTACCCATCAGTTCTAACAGATTAGGGTGAATCAGTGTCAGAGAGGAAATGAGGTGCCAGGTAATGTGAAATATCACCAGGGGAAACAACTCCCGCAAAGATCTACATCATCTCTGATGCCAAGATGGCATGAAAAAAAGAATGCAAGACTCTGAAAAATGATCGCCTCTCTCTAATCTCAGGATGTAATTCTGCCAAAAAGAGGGAATTATATTCCCAGATGGAAAACAATCTTTGTTATCCCTAAGTAAAACATTTCAATCACACAGTCAAAAAGATTCTTTAAAGGATTCTGATATTGTAGTATGATATGTGAGTAAGGCAGTATCCTTTTTATTTCTGTTCACACAATGGACAGACACTTATTGCAGAGAACTCTATCACCATGCTGTCTTCCCCCGGCCAAATAAATTCTGTTCCCAGGGCTCCCTCTCTCTGAATGCCTCATTGTCTAGAAAGTGCTTTTTCTGCCCCCAAAGCCTTGCTTATTGCCTACCAATTGGAAAAAGTTATGATGACAGCCAGAAAGAAATCAAGACTCCAAAAGAGAACTCAAAGCATGAAAGTCAAGTCTCCAAAGATAAGGAAGGAGAAACACAGGGAGTCAGTCTTACTAATTATCAAATAAATTTATATTAAAATAACAATCGTGTACTGTTGAGCATATATTAAATTAAGAAAAAAGGAAAATTCTCAGTGCTATCAATGTGGCATAACACAGAAATATATGCTGTAAAAATAATGATGTATTAACTAGATTTTACTATTTTAGAATGTTATATGGTATTGTATATCCAGATTCATAAAAGTGTTTTTATACTTTGATCCAGTAATTAGAGAATTATCCTAAAAAACTCTCAATCATAAAAATAATACTTGCATGAAGATGTTTATTACACATTCAACCTTTCTTCTCCTGAGTTCAGTAAATCATTACTTTTATGACCATTGCTTTAAATTCTTTATCAAGTAGATTGCTTCTCTCCACTTCATTTAGTTCCTTTTCTGAGGTCTTGTCTTGTTCTTTTGATTGAGACATGTTCCTCTGTCTCCTCGTCTCGACTAATTTTCTGTTTGTTTCTATGCTACAGGAGACTGGGGTTCGATCCCTGGGTTGGGAAGATCCCCTGGAGGAGGGCACGGCAACCCACTCCAGTATTCTTGTCTGGAGAATTCCATGGACAAAGGAGCCTGGCGGGCTACAGTCCATAGGGTCGCAAAGAGTCGAACACGAATGAGTGACTGACACACACGCACACAACTATATCAGCTCTCTCTCCTCATCTTGAAGAAATGGTCTTTTTAAGAGATGCCCTGTGGGGCTCAAAAGCGCAGTCCTGCCAGGCCACCAGAGCCAGGAGCTCAGAGGCTGTCCCCTCTGTGGGCTGTGTGCACCCTGCTCTTAGGGCAGGACTGCAGCTGCCGTGGGGCACTGGTGGACAGAGTTTAGCTCCACTGGCGGTGAGACCCAGTTAAGGGGAGCTAACAGGTTGGATGGAGAATTCCAAATTGGTGCCCCAAAGCAACGATACTGACAAGGTAGCCTGAGAGGACATAACTGCCTCCTGCCAGTGTCTCAGTCCCCAGGGAAGCATCTCACGTGGTTCCTGCCCCTCCAGCAGACACTTCAAAGTTAATATGTGGGTCCCCTTCATTTACGGTCTGCACACTTCTCACTCTGGTGCTTTTGCACTGATTTGGGCAACTAGTGAGCCTGTGCATGAGCCCTTTGAGAACAGGATTTCTGTTCTCTGCAGTTCTATAGTTCTCCTGGTCATATGTCCCATTGGTTTTCAAAGGCAGGTGTTTGAGTGGGGCTCATCTTTCCTGAGCAGGATCTAGGTGTTGGGAGTGCTCAATGTGGAGCTCAAATCCCTTGCTCTTCAGGGAAAAGATCTGTATCTTTGTGGTTTCTCCCACATGTGGCTGGCCACAGCTGGAGTGTGCTTTTTTCTTCCCTCATAGTGGCCATATTCATGCCTTTCCTGCATGTCTTGATGCTGTCCAGGTTCTTTTCATCTAGTTTTCAGATGGAATTATTCCACATGTAGTGGCAGATTTATTGTGTCTGTGGGAGGAGGTGAGTTCAGGGTTTTCCAGTGTTGTTGTCTTAACTGTCTCATGCACGCCTGCATGTTCATGCATGCTAAGCTGCTTCACTCGTGTCCAACTCTTTGGGACCCAATGGGACCCGCCAGGCTCTTCTGTCCATGGGATTCTCCAGGCAAGAATACTGGAGTGGGTTGCCCTGCCCTTCTCAGGGGATCTTCTTGACCCAGAGATCAAACCTACATCTCCTGTGTCTCCCGCATTGGCAGGTGGGTTCTTTACCACTACCTGGGAAGCTCTCTCTCTGACAGTAATTATTTTTGTGCACCACTGATTTAGACAAGGTGCTTTGAGAAAAGGACAAACATTCTTTTTGAACATAACAGAGTTTATGGAAAAGACTATCTCATCTAAATGTTCTCCTCTCTGTAAATACAAAATAGGAAAGAAATTTCTTTATTTTCTGAAAAAAATGTTAGTTGATATTCTGTACTAACCCAGGATAAACTAGTTACTCATAAAATTCTAACTCGTGTGCCTGCCTCATATAATAAAAGAACATTAATATTTAAATTCTTGGGTTTTTTATAACTATTCTCTTAAATAAGAAAAAAAAAACAATGTATAGA
>SJYQ01002527.1:320514-331537 GCA_006410935.1 Redunca redunca | reverse complement strand
GGGCGGGGGGGGCTACAGTCCGTAGGGTTGCAAAGACCAGATGTGAGTGAACACGAGCACGTACACACAGTGTGTGAAATGTGAGGAGGCGGGGTCGATCTCTAGGAGTCACGAAGTATGGCAGGCTGGAGACAAGCCTGGGAGTGAGGGGCTCTTGATAAAACTAGGAAGGCGGTCTGGATCCAAATCATGGCAAAGCAAAATGTTAGTGCTTGGTCTTGGATGTGAAGTATACTGAGACCATATATTTAGTTCCTGATCATCACCACTCTGTTCTCCTTGGCACCGTGATAAGCATCAAGATTATTTTCACACATAAAACCTTCCCCGGCAAGACAAGCCATTAACACGCCAAATCGCCTGGCAAGCCACACTGAGTATCCTTCCTGCACACTTCTGTAATGATTCTGGCTCTTTCTGAGGTCTTCCTTCTTTACACCACTATCACATTTTATGTTGTCTCCACCATAACTCTCAGCTCTTAATATCTGCCATCTATTATTCCTCATTTCTCCCATGTGTCATCTGGTTCCTCATCAATGCTATGAATTACAAGGTACTGGTATAACATATTTTACACTTGCGCATGGCTGTATGATCAGCAAATGACAAATTTGTGCTTATTATTAATTAATTTTTCTTCTAATGACAACAGTCGGAAAATTCTCCTATTTATCTTTTTTCTTAAAACACAGCACATCGCACTCATTACAATGTATAATTAGAAAAATACTCAATTATTCAGGGAGGTACTGAGCAACAGTCAAGTGCAAAGCTGTCAACAGGGCTGACTCTGCAATGGGTCCTTGGAAAGAATCAGTGCATATTAAATAGAGGAACAAAAGGAAATATACTCAAAGCTTCTTTTTTAGGGGAAAATCTTCTAGATGTCAATGGACTCATCTGTCAAGTTAGTTACAGAATGAGGGACTGCCCTTTCACGGAGGTTTCATCAGCTCTGTGAAACCTCCAGCTGATCCTCACTTTTACGCCTTTTCACTCTGCTTAGGACACGGGCCAAGCTCCAGAAACATGGTTCAGAGTAATGACCTGGCTGACCCCGTCTTCTTCAACTCCTGGTCCCTAAGCCCCTGGTCCAGCTAGGGTTCAATAGGGAATTGTTTTCAATTCCTCAAGCCTTATGCTTTTCTCCAGCCCTCTAAATCCATTCTTTCTCTGCCTAAATCACTCTTTCTTGCCTTTCTCCCTTTGACTGGATAATTTCTGTTCTTCCTCAGCCTTAAGAAGTCTTCCCTGGTCCTGTGCCTTCCTCTCACAGTCAAGGTTAGCTGCGTGTGTGCGAAACTGCTTCAGTAGTATCCATCTCTTTGTGACCCTATGGACGGTAGCCTGCCCAGGCTCCTCTGTCCATGGGATTCTCCAGGCATGAATACTGGAGTGGGTTGCCATGCCCTCCTCCAGGGGATCTTCCTGACCCAGAGATCGAACCCACATCTCTTTAGGCTCCTGCATTGACAGGCGGGTTCTCTACCACTCGAGCCCCCTGGAAAGCCCCAAGGTTAGCTGCCCCCCTCTTTTAGGCCTTCAGTGTCTCTGGACTTCTATCTCTGCACTGTTGCACTGTAATGCAATTGTCAGGTTTTTTGTTTTGTTCTGGTTTTTTGCCTTTATCCCCCCCAATACATGGAGAATTCTTTGAAAACAGCTACCATCTTGTTTATTGGTATGATTTCCAGTGCAGGTTGTAAATCTTAATTATTAGAATTACCCACAGATAAGGCTTCTGAAGTGTGTAAACTCGCATTATTGCAAAAATGGATGTTGTGGTGGAAGACACTATGTGTATTTGCTAATAATGTCCAGGAAAAAAAGAAACATTTGCTTTCAAAGAGGCACAGCTCAGTCTTTGAAGAATTCTTTACGAAGTTTGTCAGCCAACTTTATTTTTACATGGAAAGAGTAAAAAGACAACTACGAAAATTTCATATCTGCTAAATATTGCTCAAATGCTTCACATAAGACCTAATACTCTAGAAACACTTAGTAATTGCAGTCATCCTTCAAGGGCTCAAAGCCAATACAGAGAGCACCAAGTTTATGAGATGAATGCACAGATTTTATGTCTACAAACATAATTCCCTTTTGAATTGAAGAGGATGTTATAAATTCTTTGTGTCTAACATTTGTAAAGATAAGAACAATAGAAGAAAAACTGCCACAACCCACCTTGACATGTCTACAATAGAACTACCCATCAGGCTGAATTGATGGGCGAGCAAAACACAGAGAGTTTCAGGAACTAAAATAGAACTTTTTTTTTTTTTTTGGCAAAGCTTCTTGGCTTCCTGTGTTCAGCTGAAAATATATGTGTGTAATAATTATTAGAATTTCTGAGAATACATCTTTTCCTGGTTTTTTTTCAAAGCTTCCTTAATGAAAATTTGTTCAAGTCTCCAGACTTAGTTTAATAAGTGCCTTTTCTTCTAGGTCCCAGTTACTCTTGTTTGAATGAAATACCTTGAGACTAAAATTGATGTCAGAGAAAGTGTTTTTCAGCATTGAACTTTTATTTTGGAAATCATTTCATCACAGGATCACAGATTGAAGTAATCTAAAATGTTCAGTTCAGTTTTACATGGGACAAAGTCAGCTGCTGGTGGGACTTTGGTTTGTCCCTCCCCATGAACTCTAGGTCTGGGTGCAATCAGTGAAATTCAGGGCTATGAGCTGCAGCGGCTCAGCCTACTGGATTTACATTCTGGTTCCAGTAACAGCTATTGGGCCTTGGACAAGTCATAAACTCTGTGTACTTCCATTTCCTCATTTAAATGTGGGTCATGATGGCAGCCATCTCCTTTTTATTCCTTTGAGAACTAAATAATACAGTTCTTGGAAAACACTTAGCATTAGTTCCCATCCAGATGACCAGTGGGCAAATATGGCCCATCAGTTCAGTTCAGTTCATTTCAGTCGCTCAGTCATGTCCGACTCTTTGCAACCCCATGAATCGTAGCACATAGACATCTTTTATTTGATAATTTTGGGAGATAAGAAATTGGCTTAGTGGCCAATTTAAAAATCGAGGAATTTCCCATAAAAAGTAAGATTTTTGGCTTCTTGAAAAAACAAAAGGTCAGGTAGCAGATACTGTTAGCAGACCCACTGCGTCTGCTATGGCTTACAGAGGCAATTCCCTTATTAACCAAAAGCTCCCCACTTCAAGCTATCTCCCTGCGTACAGTTATCATTGCCAGTCTCACAGTCCTCAAGAGCATGATTCTGGGTCATGCCATAAGCAGTCTCTCAGGAGGTTCTCAAGGCTGATTAAACCTAGGTTGCCCACATGCATTAATACACTTTAAAAACGAAATTTTATTTTTTACAGCAGCTTTAGGTTCACAGCAAAATTGATCAGAACTGCAGCAAGTTCCCTTATACTCCCTGCCCCCACATGTGCATAGCCTCCCTTCTATCAACACCCCCCACCAGAGCGGTACCTTTGTCAAAATCAGTGAGCCTATATTGACAGATCATTATCACCCAAGTCCATAGCTTACACTAGTGTTCACGCTCCATGGTCTGCATTCTGTGAGTCTGGACAAACATATATATATATATATTACTAACAACATGCGTCCATCATTACAGTATCACACAGAGTGGTCTCATTACCCTACACAATCTTCTGTGTTAATGCATCTTTTATTAGCTTCATCCCTCTCAGCTGCACTTCCCCTTTTCCTCACTATGCTTCCTGGGACCCACTCCCAAATAAACTAACAGTACCCAGATTCTGCTTCCCAGGTGGAGCAGTGGTAAAGAATCACTTGCCAACACAAGAGACACAGGAGATGCAGGTTCGATCCTTGGGTTGGAAAGATCCCCTGGAGTATGAAATGGCAACCCCCTCCAGTATTCTTGCCTGGAGAATCCCACGAACAGAGCAGCCTGGCCAGTTATATCCATGGGGTCCCAAAGACTTGGACACGACTGAGTGAGCACACATACCCCCCCAAACTCTAACCTCAGGATCTGCTTTTGGACAGATCATGGTCCTCTCTTCTAGGTCAGCAATGCCTGGAGCTAATAAGCACATGCAGCCCCCAACTCCTCACAGACCCCACCACTCACAATACTGTGCACAAGCACTTTCCCTTGGCCCACTGTGTCCACACAAATGACCTGCCTGTCTGTGGACCTCTGAGCTTGCAACCCAAGAGCCGGACCAGCCTCTTAATTTCTCAGAGAGAGCCACTGAACACAAGCAGGAGCAATGACTTGCCCAATTAGACAGAATTTCAATCTGGGCTAGAACCCAAAATCTATGGCTCCGAGTCCTGGGCTCTCAGATGGCCCATTTTCCGTGGAGCAGATGCCACTTATCAGCAGCCTAAGAAATTCCTGTTTCCTTGTTTATCAATATTTTCTTGTCTTGGTCAATTTCAATGCCCTCCTCTTCACTTGGATTTCAAGTGGATGAAGCTTGGGATTCCAGAAGAGAGAATATCCCTAGGCAGGAGAGGCTTCACGACTGAGCACCCAGTCACCTCCCCACCCCTGCACTCCTGAGGGGATGCTGCTGATTCAAGCAGAAGAAAAGAGACGGGTCAGATGGCAGCCCCAGAGACAGGACAGTGAGAGATCAGATGAAGCTCTGGGAACCTGGAGGAGAAAAGAGGGAGGAAAATCGATAGAAATTCTTTCCAATGAGATTAGAATCTAATTCAACTTCCTTCCTATCTCAAAAATCCATCTGCAATTGAAAAATGTGGATAAAATCAATCTTGATATATCTTCAAATTGGAAAATGTGAGTCAGAGATCCTAGATGGAGGCCAAGTTCTACTCTCTAAATTGCTGTGTGACCATTGGCAAGTAGCAATGGGACTTTGTTTCCTCATCTGACAGATGGGTGTAACGGTAATCCCTGCTTGCTGCTCTACTAACTCCAATCATATGTGAAGTACTCACAATATTCTAGGCACTATACTGGGAACTTTATGTATATCTTCTGGTTTATTCTCAATTTTGAGATTGGTTGTTATTGCCCTAATTTAGCCGATATGGAAACTGAAGCTAGAAGGCTTAGCCACATACTCGCAGTCACAGCTGTGAAGGCTGTACCTGAAATTCAAGCCCAAGCTGATCAGCTTCGCAGCCTGTGCCCAGAACTCCATGCTACCCTTTGAAAAAGCACTTTGTAATGAGTACTACATTATGAACCTCACATTTGAAGTATCATTAATCAACTTGAGAATAGACAGGAATGCAAAGGAGTCTCATTAATAGAACTGGTATTGGTTTCATGGTACCATGAAATTTTAGCCACTGTCACATTTTTGTCACTGATTGGTGACATGCACAGTTCAGTTCAGTTGCTCAGTTGTATCTGACTCTTTGCGACTCCATGGACTGCAGCACACCAGGTTTCCCTGTCTATCACCAACTCCTGGAGCTTACTCAAACTCAAATCCATCAAGTCAGTGATGCCATCCAACCATCTCATTCTCTGTTGTCCCCTTTTCCTCCTGCCTTTAATCTTTCCCAGCATCTGGGTCTTTTCCAGTGAGTCAGTTCTTCACATTAGGTGGCCAAAGTATTGGATTTTCAGCTTCAGCATCAGTCCTTCCAATGAATATTCAGGACTGATCTCCTTTAGGATTGACTGGTTGGATCTTCTTGCAGTCCAAGGGACTCTCAAGAGTCTTCTCCAACACCACAGTTCAAAAGCATCAATTCTTTGGTGCTCAGCTTTCTTTATAGTCCAACTCTCACATCCACACATGACTACTGGAAAAACCATTGCTTTGACTAGATGGATCTTTGTCAGCAAAGTAATGTCTCTGCTTTTTAATATGCTGTCTAGGTTGGTCACAGTTTTTCTTCCAAGGAACAAGTGTCTTTTAATTTCATGGCTGCAGTTATCATCTGCAGTGATTTTGGAGCCCAAGATAATAAAGTCTGCTACTGTTTCTACTGTTTCCCCATCTATCTGCCATGAAGTAATGGGACTGGATGCCTCTACAAACAAAGCTAGTGGAGGTGATGGAATTACAGTCGAGCTATTTCAAATCCTAAAAGATGCTGTTAAAGTGCTGCACTCAATATGCCAGCAAATTTGGAAAACTCTGCGGTGGCCACAAGACTGGAAGAGGTCAGTTTTCATTCCAATCCCAAAGAAGAACATGCCACAGTCATTACTGAATTTTGAGGAGAGTCAGATTGGAGACAAATCACATTTTACTTTGCGATGAACAGTGTATGAAAAGGCATTAAGTTAGTCATAGTGTTAAAGATGTTATACTTTGCTTACAAAACCAATACATTTTCCAAAAGCACATGTGTCTGTAGATTCCTGCAGTAGTGTAGGAAAGTTCTCACAGATTTCTTTAAATGCCTGTGCATTTGAAGTATTTGGCTTCAAATAATTCAAGTACTTTGTAACATAGCAGGTGTACGATTATCTTGTTGAGTCACAATGTCATGAAAAAAGTATCTTGTCCAACCACCTATTTTCTCATCCACTAACTGACCTGAGTATCAATCCCAGATAAAACATATACCTGGGAAAATGAACAAATGATGACAATGTCAAGAGAAGGAGAAAAATGAATCAGGCCATATGATTATAGCATCCTTCTGCAGTCCCTCCAATATATGTCTCACTGGAATAAAATCATCAGCATCATCTCTAAGTATATATCTATGCTGTTGGGGGTGGGCCCCATGCACTGAGACATTGCCCCTTCATCCTCCTTTTAGAAGCTCATATACATCCAGGCAGAAAACACCCAGTGAATTCCAAAGACATAGGAGTCAAGTGTGAGGGTTTTTGTGCAAATGTGATTGGGAAGAGAAGGAGGAATGTGAGAGGCGACATCAGAAATTAAGACAAATAGCTGTGGGAGCTAAATGTCCAAAAGTAAATTTCTGGACTTCAAAGCTTCTCTATCAGTTCAGTTCAGTACACATCCATCAAGAGCTTCCTATAAGGCCGGCTCTGTGCTGTGCCCTTGCTGCCCCTCGAGCCATAAACAGCATCTATCTAGCGAGCTTGATCTTAGACCTTCTTAACTAAGACAACTGACAAATTGCTATGTTTATAGCTAGCAGCCCAGGAACTATTGCTTTCTTGTATGTTTTTCCTTCTTGGTGGCAAAGCATATCTTATTTCAAAATTTCTCCATGATGAGTGATGCAACCTGTGATGGAAGACACAACTCCAAAATGTGAAATTTCGCCAGTTCTAATGTCACAAAGCCAATCATTTGAGAGTAAATATGTCAGACAAGGAGTCAGTTCTCTGACAATTCATATTTTGCCTTTGAAAGAAATGGCATAACAGATAATCTGGAATTGTTTTCTTGAAAAACTTTCTTCTTATCTAGTAGTGTATGCAAGACTTCATCTTGAAGTATTTACTTAAAACAGATTGCTGTATTTTATAATAGTACAAAATTTATCACATGAAGGATGTTCACAAGCTTTCTTTCTCCAATAGCTCCTAGCTCTCTCTCTTCCTTCCAAAATTAGAAGGAGAACATCTTGTGGGAAGAAAGGTTGACTCTGCTTCATGATAAAGTGCCAAGAAAGAAAAGGATGATGTTGAGGAATAAAAAACGTTTAACTGAATGGGGTAGAGAACAGTTTGGGGTGTGAAGGGAATGGACAAAAGTAGAAAGAGGATTTTTTTAAAAGGCAGCTGTGAGCTGTGTTGCTTTTCCCCCCTTCAAAACAACCTGAACTATCTCAACTATCTGGGCTATTAAGGGTCAATCATTTTGGCTCTTCAGCTGTGCCCCACGAAGGCTGAACCAGGTGTGTCTGAAGGAGAAGCAAATGTTCGGGGTCTCCTGTCAGAGCCTCTCAGCTGTTGGTGACTCAGAAAACACCTTCGCTGATCCAAAAGGAAAAGCCCTGGAGAAGAATTTCAGGCCACTCTCATGGAGGTAAAAAGAGTTCGGAGAAATGGAAGGAAAGTAAAGAACTGTTTAGAGACAAGAAGAAGGATGGGAAGACCAGGAGGCAGGGAAGGACAAGACAGGCACAGGAGAGGAGCCCTGGACTGCAGCCCTAAGTGTGGAGCTGGGGCTCCTCACACCCAGGAACAGCCCATCATGGCCACGGATGATGGGCAGAACAGGAACCGCAAGAGTCTCCTGTGCACGAAGCATTGGGACCAAACTGAAGGGAACATTGCTCTGTGGGAGCCCAAGGGCTTCCCTGTCACATCCAGGCAGGTGGCAGGCCTGCACCCGGCGGGGGGCATCCTGGCAGCCCACAGTGACTGGCCGGCTGCTGCATTCAGGGCAATCAGGAGAGCGCGGACCACCCTCGCCGCCCTCCTCTGTCAGTAATCACCACGGACTTGTCAAAACCAAGGGGAACAGGTCAAGCCTGTACAGACAATGGAGAAAATCAGATTCTCCCCAAAGGCCTCTTGTAAAAGCAATTCTGAAAGCAGTGACAGAGGGGAAAAACCATTTTTTTCTGTCGACCTCAACAAAGGACTTTAGGATTTTTCTTCACAATGCCTTTCTGGGAGAGCTGACAAAGGTCAGAAAGTGAAATTTCTAAAAAGTTCCAGAGCTGTACAACACATGTGAAGAAGTTTCAGAACAAAAGGAGGATTGAGTGTGAGCGAATATGTCTAACACCCTTGATTTCAGGTTTAGATAGAAATACCAATTAAATATGAAACCCTCTATGTTCATTCACTAATCTGTTAAATGAGGGCTACCCTGGTGGCTCACTGATGAAGAATCCCAATGCAATTCAGGAGACCAGGGTTCCATCCCTGGTTCAGGAGGATACCCTGGAGAAGGGAATGGCAACCCACTCCAGGATTCTTGCCTGGAGAATCCCATGGACAGAGGAGTCTGGCAGGTTATAGTCGATGGGGTCACAAAGACTTGGACATGACTGAGCTACTAACACTTTCACTTCCCTTTCAATCTGTTAAATATTTAATAATGTTTATACCTCTAGATACCAGGTAAACCGTTGAAAATAAGATAGACATGATCCCTTCCTCTTTTTTACCTGAAACGTTGAAGAGGCACCATTTACATGCCACAAAATACCATCACCTTCTCCTATACAAATCATAAAAAGAGTCCATTTAAGGAAAATACAAAGGCCCATTCGGAGTTCTCCTCTGTGAAAGAGCTACTGATAAGACTCACTCCGTTCTCCTATCTCTTCTTTAAATTTATTTTTGATTGGAATACAATTGCTTTACAATGTTGTGTTCGTTTCTGCTGTGCAACAACATGAGTCAGCTATATGTATATAAGCATCCCCTCCCTTTTGGGCCTTCCACCCATCCCCAACACCCCACCCTTCTAGGTCATCACAGAGCACCTAGCTGTCCCTGTGCTATATACCAGCTTCCAACTAGCTAGCTACTTTACACATTCACCCACTCTTTCTAATTCAAGAGTGAAGGTAGACACAAGTAGAAACCCAGACTGGCACTTAACCAGTGAGCTTAGTCAATGTTCTGTTGGTGCTTAAAGGTCCAAAATCATAGGTAAGCAACTTGTAAGAAAGAGGCATCAATGTTACAATTCTATTTACTTATTCTTTAAAATATGTATTTATTGAGCACCTGTTAGGGACAGGCCATGTGTGTACTGCTGAAGAGCAGGCTGGAAAGTCAAATACATGGCTCTGTTCACTCGCGGGCACCGTTCCACCTAGTGACATAAGTCATCCTTATCCACAGAACACTAACCACGCAGCATACATCACAGCAGATGCCAAACACCAATTGAGCTGCAAACAAAATAAGCAAGAGCAGTGTCTGGGGTATACTGCAGAAACTGCCAACATAACCTTTCCAAATGAAACTAATTATTTCTCCTTTCACAATGCTCCTCCTCTGTTTTCTATTTCAGTTAATGAAGGCAACTTTCACCCAAGCCAGCCTTCCAGAGCTTGCCTTTTCCCAAATGTTCCACATTTCAGTTGGTCACTAACACTGGCAGTTTCTAAGGCAGAGCTGTCCCTTAAGTCAGCCCCTCCTGTTCATTTATTCTGTCACTACCTACATTCAGGTGCTTATAATCATCCGTTTGGACTCTTCCACCAGACCAACACGACCCACCATCTTCTTTCTCTCCCTGTCTAAGAGCATCCTCCATACTGCCACCAGGTAACATTCTCCACATTTCTTTCTCCTGTAGCTCTGAAGTCTAAACTCCATGACAAGGCGTGGGAGGCTCTGTACAATCTCCTGCAACTCAGTGCCCAAGTGTTCGGTGATTTCCATCACTGATCGAACTCACAATGTTTACTCCTCACATTTTGATGTCTCTGCATATTCACACATGGTCTGAAATAGCCTTCCTCAACTTCCCCTCATGAACTCCTACTCATCCTTTGAATCTCTACTCAAGTAGAAGTAGCTGTTTCATCTTCTGTGCCCCCAATCAACATGTTCCATTCTCATCAGTTATGGCACTCATCATGCTTAATCATAATTATCTGCTCATATGGCTATCATCTTCACTCAATAATGGGCTTTGCAATGGCAGGGATACTGTCTTACTTATCTTTGTATTCCTAATGCTTACCACAGTGCTTGGTACATAGTGAATATTCAATGAATAACATGGCAAGTTCTCAAAATATGAGTGGACGTATGTATAGGAAAGGGGAAAAGAAATAAATCCTATCAGAGCAGTCAGGAAAGACAAATTCATGAAACTGAGTAAACCTCAAACAGAATAAACTAAAAGGATACTATGCTTATATATATCATAACCATGTGACTGAAGATTAAAAATAAAGAAAAATTCTTGAAATGAGCTAAAGAAAACAAAATATTACATAAATGAAGCAAACATTCAGATAATCATGGAATTCTCATCAGAAACTATGGAGGTCAAAAGACAGTATAACAACATTTTTAAAGTGTTAAAGGGAAAAAGCTGCCAAACCAAAATTCTATATTCAACAAATATATCATTCAGGAATAAAGGCAAGATAAAGACTTCTAGAAAACCTAAGGAATCTAAAAAAGAAATCTATTATACCTAGTCAGTCGAGACAGGTTACAT
>SJYQ01002527.1:260694-318471 GCA_006410935.1 Redunca redunca | reverse complement strand
GACAAGAAGAGAAAACTAAAATTAATAACTTAAGGTTCAACCTTAAGAAGCTAGAAAAATAAAAGCAAAGTAAACTCAAGGGAGAATGAAGGACATAACAAAGGTAAAAGCAGAAATAAATAGAACAGAAAACAAAAGAGAAAATGAATAAGGCTATAAGTTGATTCTTTGAAAAGATCAACAATTGACCAATTGAAAATTGACCAATTTCCAGCTACACTGATTAAGGAAAAGGAGAGAGTACAGAAAGCTCTAATAGGAAAGACTTATCAACACATATCTTACAGACATTAAAAGATAATAAGAAACTACTAAGAACAATTTTATGCCAATACAACTTAGATGAAATGGGCAAATTTCTTGAAAGTTACAACTCAGGGAAGCTGACACAAAAGAAATGGAAACCGAATCGCCTTGTTTCTATTAAAGAAACTGAACTCCTTATCAAAATTGCTCTCCAAAGAGAACTGCAGGCCCAAGTGGTTTTACTACTAAATTCTAAGAAACATTCAAGAAAGAAAGAATACCAATCTTATACAAACTTTTGCAATTAGGAGCATGAGACACTGCTCAACTTGTTTTACAAGGTCAGTATAACCCAACACCAAAATCTGAGAAAGAAGATTAGAAATTATATCTTAATGAAGTAGTAAAATGTTTCTAAAAAGTAGAGTCCTATTATTTTTATAATCCTATAACAGTCTTGCACTACACACAAATGACTTTCGTTATAGAAGGGCCTCGAAAGACCTGATTATAATACAGCCTCCGGTGAAATATATAGTATAACGTGTACTCTCTGGATAATTTTTATAATGATTTTGTTCTATAGCAGAGAAACTACAACCTGCAGGTCAAATTCAGCTCAGGTTCTTTTTTTTTTTTTTTTGGTAATGCCTGCAGGCTAAGAACAATTTTTACATTTTAAAAATGTTGTTTAAAAAAAAGAAGTAGCAGCGTCTACATGTGGCCTGCAAAACCTAAGATAACTCTTTGACCTTTACACACAAAGTTTGCTATCCTTGTTAGAGTAACAAGTTTATAACAGGAAGTAATTTTATCATTCTACTATCAGGAGGTGAGGGTAGCCAACAGTGCTTAGAAACCAGAACACCTGCCAGCCCTCCTGTCTTCTTCCCTACACTTAGCTTCCGCTCCCTATTGATTCATTCATTCACTCAACAAATATGTGTATGCTCAGTCATGTCCGACTCTTTGCAACCTATGGACTGTAGTTCATCAGTCTCCTCTGTCCATGGGAATTCAGAGTTGGACATGACTGAGCGACACTTTCCCTTCACTTTCACATGCATGCACCATATTACTATATTCATCAGTTAGTTTGGCTACCTTTATCTTTCACTTTTTTCCTTTCTCTCTCTGCTCCAGCCTGCCCACCCCCTTTTCTTTTTCTGAGTCAACTGACAGCAACTTTCAAACATCAAGTCACTTCACTCCTAAATCCTCAAGCATATATACCCTAAGAAAAAGGATATTCTCCTAGAAAAATCTCCATATCATTATCAAACTCAAGAAGTCTACCATGATACAATATTATTAGCTTCTCTACCAATAATTATTTCCCAATCATTATTCATAATTATTCAACTTTTCCCAATTGCCCTAACTACACTGTGTATGTGTGTGTGTATGGTAAGTCCAAGATCCATCTAATAATCACACATTGCATTTAGTTGTCATGTCTCTTTAGTTTGTGCCCCTTTGGACTGTAGCCCGCCAGGCTCCTCTGTCCATGGGATTCTCCAGGCAAGAATACTGGAGTGAGTTACCATCTCCTTCTCCAGGGGAATCTTTCCGACCCAGGGATCAAACCCAGGTCTCCTGTGTCTCCTGCATTGCCGTCAGATTCTTTACCCATTGAGCCATCGGGGAAGCCCAAATATGTCAGTTCAGTTCAGTCGCTCAGTCGTGTCCGACTCTTTTCGACCCCATGAATCACAGCACGCCAGGCCTCCCTGTCCATCACCAATTCCCGGAGTTCACTCAAACTCATGTCCATCAAGTCAGTGATGCCATCCAGCCATCTCATCCTCTGTCATCCCCTTCTCCTCCTGCCTTCAATTTTTCCTAGAATCAGGGTCTTTTCAGAAGACTCAGTTCCTCAAATCAGGTGGCCAAAGTATTGGAATTTCAGCCTCAGCATCAGTCCTTCCAGTGAATATTCAGGACTGATTTCCTTTGTGTAGGGCCAGTCCTATTATCTATCAGTCACTACGCCATTATATATACTGCAGTATAATGATGTAGCAGATAAGCACGCTTGCCCTCAATGCATCCACAGGTTCTACAGAAGAGGTCTCAGTGTTTATTCAATGAAAGATTCAATCGTCCCAGCCCTGTCTTACCAGAGTCATGAGAGCAACAAGGATTAGATACGCCCATCTTTTTGCTGCTGGGGCTTACTTTACACTATGCACTGGATGTCATGCTTCTCTGAACCTGACATTTCTCATCATTATAATAAAAAGGTAATAATACATTTCAAAATAAAAAATGAAAAAATTAATGTGAATGTATACAGATACAAATATATTATTGTAGCCTTATCTTCCTCAATTGAGTGTCTCAAAATAGTCAGTCCTTCTCCCAAATGGAAGCTCCTTTATAAATCTCACGTTTAAAATAAAACTAACACAGTTGAACATTAGGGAAAGATAATGCTGAGGAGGTCTTGTTAATGCATCCAAAAATAACATCCTATTTTAAAGTTAATGTAAAAATCTCCAGATCCAAAGGATATGCATCTTAATGTGCTAAAAAGCATTAGCTAACATTTACTTTGCCACTGATAATTATTTGGGTTCTAAATCCAGAAGGTGTAAGAAAGATTGTCAAAAAGAGTCAAGGGCAGCATTAATATGGGTAAAAAATAAAATATAATTCAACAAAAAGCAAATGAGAATATTTTTCTGGATAAAGTGGTGGAATCAATTACTTATTTAATGAAATAGAAAAATTTGGTGATCCATCGGAGGGAATACATATTTGAGAGTGCTGAATGAGATGACCATGTTTATAAGGCAACATGGTGACCAAAATAACCAGAATGACTTGGAAATGGAGGAAAAAACACCAAAAAGAGAAACAAGACTAATGGCACATCACCTGCAAACTTCAGTTCCCAGTGGATAAATTTAAAAAAAAAAGGGGGGGGGGTGAGAAAAGCTAGATAGGAACAATTATAAGACTTTAGAACTTAATTAAAGGGAAGGGATTTTAAACTATGAAAAATATAGATTGAAAGAGTGAAGGTCAAGGAACTGAGTTGGCACCTGAAAGGTATTTAATAAGTAAAGTCCTTTAAAGCCAATAGCTTTTCTATGTTATAGGAGAGCACGATGATAAATCACAGCCTAGGGAAAAGAAGCAGACTGAATAATATCAAAGAGCTTTTTAAAATACCCACAATAACCTTCCTAACAGTCATTTTTATTACATTGGAGTCACTGGGAACTGTTACTGGGAGAGAAATAACCTTCATTGCATGTAAACTGTATAAGGTCTAATCCCTGTTATTACTTTATAGCCAGAGAGGGGAAGAGAAAAGGCAAAGGGAGGGATGGAAAGAGTAGAGGATATTTGAAGTTGAGGCATCTATTTCTACTCCACTTCACTGAGGCAGGAGATTGTGACACCCTGACATGTCCAGCCCCAGTAAATGATTAATGTTTATCACAGGACCTCAACAAATCTCTCCTTTTTGAGGACATCCTTAGCCAGATTGCAGTATCCTCCACTTGGCTTCTACTTGTTTCTCCAAAGCTGCACAAAATCACACCCTACTCAGAACAGATTAGAGCAGAAAGGATTCTGGCCAAGGCTCCTCCATGAGCCATCAGCCAAGACGAGAAGCAGCAAGGTAAGATACTCACCTGCTGACAGTGATGGGAAACACAGAACCAAACCCCAGGCTAGATTATCCCACGTCAATGTCGCAGGCCCAGGAACTGCACACCGTCAAAGCATCGCCTAAAACAGTATCAGACACACATCTCTGACCATATCTCCCAGCTTTACTGTCCTTGTCATTCTGCAAGCGTGTTAGGCTGCTCTAGCCCCTGCAGGGCTGCACTTGGAATGTGATTCCCCCAGAGGGACGCATGGTTTGCCTTCTCACCTCCTCCTAATTTTTAATGTCATCCTTCCCTGGCCGCTCTTAAAATGGACCTCTTCCACATACGTATGCCCTGTCTCTACTTTTATCCAAAATACTTTTCACACTAAATGTACACTATAAAGTTTATTGACTTATTTGTTTATTTTCTCTCTCCCCTCACTGGAAGAAAAAAGAGGCAGAAGGATGTAAAGCCCAGTAAGTAGGAAAAGTTGGATAGTATAATCCTCTTCTTTAGAGCTCAGTCATGCACATTAACTAAGTGGTAAAGAATCCACTTGCCGACACAGAAGACTTGGGTCCGATCCTTGATGGGGGAAGATCCCCTGGAGCAGGAAATGGCAACCCACTCCAGTATTCTTGCCTGGAGAATCCCATGGACAGAGGAACAGTCCATGGGGTCGCAAAAGAGTCGGACATGATTTAGAGACTAAACAACAACAATTCACATTAGTATCTTGAAGGCTGCCAAGTATTACTAAAAAAAATTAATCCTTTTCAATAAAGAAATATTTTTAACTTTGTTAAACTTTTGCAAGCAACATTTTTAATCTTGTAGCATTTATTAATAGCTATCAGAACACATAAGCTAGGGAACACAGCTAAGAGACGGTGCCCCTGTTTACTTTCTTTTTCCTTCAAGGAAAAATGACCAAAGTCATTCTTCTAAATGAATATAATTGTCTTTTGTAGACCCTACTCTTCTTGATCACTACCTTGTGTATCTAAAGCACTTCCTGAAGCATCTCCATCTGTTCAATTACCACCTGCTCTGTTTCCTCTGCTTGTTCTCTCAATATTCTTTGTTTTCCTCAGTTGTTTCCGATCTACCCTTTCCTTTTCAACTAGATACACTTCAAGAGTTAAAGTTTCTTCTTCTACTCTTCTTGTACTCAGATTGATCTTTTATTTTCAATCTTCACAGCTGTAATGATCTCATGACTCTAAACTAAATCCCAAATTATATTTCCAAAGACCAATTTAGATGGGCCAATTGCTATCTTTTGCAAAAGAGCATAGTTTAAAAATCCAGCATCTTCATCCTCTTAAACTGGATTTTCATCCCCACCCCTCCCATTTCTGCCCCCTAGACATACCATTTTCCCTGTCGACAAAACTCTGAATGTTGGCTCTGTCTTTACCATTTTCTCTTTCTTCTCTATATGCTTTCCTACCCCTGCTATTCAGTGTTCTCACTCCCTGCACACTCTTTCCATGGTTACTGTGTTCTTTCGGCCCCTGTCCATTCCCTATCCTTCTTTTCCTCCCCTGTGGAATATAACTACAACCTGACCAACCCGGCCTCAGTGGGGTGGCTCTGCTATGATGCTTTCTAATTTGTCCTGTGTATGCAAGCCAGATTCCTTGAAATATAAGCTTCTCTCCCTCACCTAAATACTTACTCCTCTGTGTTAATCATCTCTATTTCTCTTTGTATTCCACAGTCATGACTATCCCTCCAACTACTGATTTTCACAGATCTCACCAGATTCTTTCCAGAGCCTTTGAGTCTTTCGAAAAAGACTAAAAATGAAAGATAGAAAAAGTATTACAAATAAAGTTTCACTGATATTTACTACAGTGGAAAAGAAGAAAAAACAATACAAGAGATGGGAAACAGAGACATGTACCGCTGAAGGTGCATGGTCTGCCAGTCCTTATATTACAATCAAACTATCATATGAGTTAACAGAATGAAGCCAGCCATAGTATACAAGAAAATTTAAAAATCAGGTATAGATTTTGGGTTTTGCATTTCAATATGAAATCTGAGAATTTAAAAAAAAATATGAACATAAAACTATAACTTTGTACCACATTAAACAACACTGAGTCGAAATGGACATGAAACTAAGTGTAATTCTACACCTAAAAGTAAAAGCTCTGGAACAAACAATGGGAAAAAGTCTTTGTGATGTCTTTGGTTTGGGCAAAAATCTATCATTAAAGACATAAAAACTGTGGGCCATAAAAGAAAATACATAAATGTGACTTTATCAAATCAAAAACTTTTGCTCTTTGAAAGATAATTATCATGTGACTAAAAAGACAAGCTACATACAGACTGAGAAGAAAAACTGCAAAACACATATGTGACAAAGAGCTTATGCCTAGATTACATGAAGAACTCCTGCAATCCAATCAATAAGAAGATTTTTAGGTGGGGGAGGAGACAAAAGATTTAACAGTCATTTTGCCATAAGGGAGAAACAGGTGGTCAACAAGCAAATGAGAAGATATTTATTATTATTAACTTATTAGGAAAGTGAGATACCACTACACACCAATAAGAAGGGTAAAACTTGAAAAGACTCGCCATCCCCAGTCCTGGTGAGAATGTGGAGTAACTAGAACTTTCAGGCACTGCTGCTGAGACTATAAAAAGCTACTACCTTTGTGCAACAGTTTGACAGTTTCCTACCAAGTTGAACAAATATTTGCCATATGATACAGCAATCCCATGCTGAGGTATTTACCACAGATGGGGAAAAAAAAAAGATACATCCATTTAAAGGCCTGTTCATGAATGCATCTAGTAGCTTTTATACAACTGCCAAAACCTGGAAACAACCCCAATGTTGATCAGCTGGGTTGAATGGATAAACAAATAAAATGGAATACTTCCATGATAAAAAGGAAAAAACTGTTGACATATGCACCAATAAACAAATCTCAAAGCATTATTCTAACTACGAGAAACCA
Organism: Redunca redunca; assembly: GCA_006410935.1. Lineage (NCBI taxonomy): Eukaryota > Metazoa > Chordata > Mammalia > Artiodactyla > Bovidae > Redunca > Redunca redunca. The sequence continues at coordinate 311,633 of SJYQ01002527.1, read as the reverse complement.
GACACAAAAGGCTACATACTGTATGATTCTATACATATTCTATTTATTTCATTCTGGAAAAAAGCAAAGACAGAAATCTAACCAGTGGTTGCCAGGGTCTGGCAGTGGCACTGACTACAATAGGGCACCAGGAAGTTTCTGCAGTATTTTAATGCACTCACTCTCTCTCTGTTGTGGTGCTTACACAACTGAATACTTTTGTCAAAACTCGTTGAACTTCATACCTAAAAAGGCTGAATTTCACTGCATATAAGTTGTACCCCAATAAACCTGCCTTTTTAAAAAAATAATCAAGATGTTTTAAAAAACAGAAAACAGAAGGTAATTTTTTTATTTTTCTCATCCAAGCCTCCTTGCTAACTTCTGTCCCCAGTCATCTTCATACTGAAAATACTTCTCCAAGCCAGGCTTCAGCAATACGTGAACTGTGAACTTCCAGATGTTCAAGCTGGTTTTAGAAAAGGCAGAGGAACCAGAGATCAAATTGCTAACATCTGCTGGATCATCGAAAAAGCAAGAGAGTTCCAGAAAAACATCTATTTCTGCTTTATTGACTATGCCAAAGCCTTTGACTGTGTGGATCACAGTAAACTGTGGAAAATTCTGAAACAAATGGGAATACCAGACCACCTGGCCTGCCTCTTGAGAAATCTGTATGCAGGCCAGGAAGCAACAGTTAGAACTGGACATGGAACAACAGACTGGTTCCAAATAGGAAAAGGAGTACGTCAAGGCTGTATATTGTCACCCTGCTTATTTAACTTCTATGCAGAGTATATCATGAGAAACGCTGGCTGAAAGAAGCACAAGCTGGAATCAAGACTGCCAGGAGAAATATCAATCACCTCAGATATGCAGATGACACCACCCTTATGGCAGAAAGGGAAGAGGAACTAAAAAGCCTCTTGATGAAAGTGAAAGAGGAGAGTGAAAAAGTTGGCTTAAAGCTCAACATTCAGAAAACAAAGATCATGGCATCCGGTCCCATCACTTCATGGGAAATAGATGGGGAAACGGTAGAAACAGTGTCAGACTTTATTTTTTGGGGCTCCAAAATCACTGCAGATGGTGATTGAAGCCATGAAATTAAAAGATGCTTACTCTTTGGAAGCAAAGTTATGACCAACCTAGATAGTATATTCAAAAGCAGAGACATTACTTTGCCAAAAAGGTCCATCTAGTCAAGGCTATGGTTTTTCCAGTAGTCATGTATGGATGTGAAAATTGGACTATGAAGAAAGCTGAGTGCCAAAGAATTGATGCTTTTGAACTGTGGTGTTGGAGAAGACTCTTGAGAGTCCCTTAGACTGCAAGGAGATCCAACCAATCCATCCTAAAGGAGATCAGTCCTGGGTGTTCATTGGAAGGACTGATGCTAAAGCTGAAACTCCAGTACTTTGGCCACCTTATGCAAAGAGTTGACTCATTGGAAAAGACCCTGATGCTGGGATGGATTGGGGGCAGGAGGAGAAGGGGACAACAGAGGATGAGATGGCTGGATGGCATCACTGACTCGATGGACATGAGTCTGAGTGAACTCCAGGAGTTGGTGACGGACAGGGAGACCTGGCGGGCTGTGATTCATGGGGTCACAAAGAGTCGGACATGACTGAGCGACTGAACTGAACTGAACTGATCATCAGCTTAATGACACATCTTTAAATCTTTTGAATAGCAAAATCAACGTTCAGAGTGGTTCTAAAAGTTACCTGTGGCAAACAAAATAGGAGTAAAAATTTTAAACTATAAAATTTCCACAACTCTGGGATTCACAACAAGGGTATTCACAAAACAAGAAATTGAGCAGAACCTCAAATGTGATGTCAACATTCTTACTAACACATCCTGACGTCAGAATGACTTTTTCCTTTAATAGAAAGTCTTAAGCTAAAAGTGAACTCCATCTATAAATGAAGTATAGCCACCCACTATAAATTCACAATGAAAATAACTAGCAGCTCCAGTCACACTGAACTACTTGCCTGTCTCTGTAGTGACCATTATTTTCCCACCTCCAAGTCCTGCTTGCTGTGTTCTGTGCACAGGCTGTGCTGTTCTTCCCATTTTGTCACATCTGAATCCTTGCTGTCCTTCAGGGTCCATTTCATGCTCTAAAAAGTTCAAGGTCCTTTTGAACATCCTCTTGATCAGCGGTGCACTCTGCCTTTTGTGAACTGCCTGGCATCTCTCATACAATTCCCATATTTCTGCAACAGGCTTATGTGGGTACTGACATAATTAGTCTACTGGATTGCAAGCTGATGGATGCTGGAGCTTTGTGTGAGTCATCCTCAGACTTCCCACAGCACCTAGTACAGTGTCTTGAAGTAACAGGCACCCAATAAACGTTTGTTGAATGACTGAATATGAAGAGTAGGAAGCATTTGATGTGATTGCAGAAAATGTGGTGCAAACACCGAAAATGGTCCACTTGAAATTTTTATTGACCTGTGTTTTGTGTCAAGGTAATAGACCTATTCTTATATAAGATATATTCTGGTGTCTTTTGAAAGTATAACACACTTATTTGAAAACTATCAGATAAAATATATGCAAATTCAATGGAAAGAGTTCCCAAAGGCGAAAGCTAAAACACTTTGAGCAGCAAATGAAATAAAGTTGCATAGGAATGTAACTAAAATTATAAAATATATATCTATACTGACATAAATATATGATTGAATAAATAGAGGGCAGAGAACAATCTCCCATTGCAGAGGAATTCTAAATAATTTATACAGATCTACTGCTATCAAAGAGATGGAACTTAATCCCCACTCCTTATATGGGCTAAAGTGACTCCTTCCAAAGAATACTGTATGGAAATGGGAGAGGGAGAAAGCTGAGAAATACCACCTCAGCCAACTGATCAAGACTAAAATCAATAGTAAGTCGAGTTGAGAGTATGTATCTTTGACATGGCTTGATAGGAATGGCACTTTTCCTTCACTAAACACATAATCTCAGTCCAAACATGAGAAAAACATCAGACAGATCTCAGTAAGGAACCTTCCACAATATACCTGACCAGTGCTCCTCAAAACTGTCAAGGTCATTAGAAACAAGGAATGTATGAGAAACTGTCAGAGCCAGGAGGAGCCCAAAGAGACATGACAACTATGAGTACAAATAATGCATTCTCCTGCACAGGACTTTGGAAAGGAAACTAAGAAAATGGTGTTTAATTCGTAATAATGTGTAATTATCGGTTTGTTAATTATAACATACTAGCGTAGAATACCCGGAGAAGACAATGGCACCCCACTCCAGTGTTCTTGCCTGGAAAATCCCATGCACGGAGGAGCCTGGTGGGCTGCAGTCCATGGGGTCGTGAAGAGTCGGACACGACTGAGCGACTTCACTTTCATACATTGGAGAAGGAAATGGGAACCCACTCCAGTGTTCTTGCCTGGAGAATCCAGGGACGGGAGAGCCTGGTGGGCTGCTGTCTATGGGGTCGCACAGAGTCGGACACGACTGAAGCGACTTAGCGGCAGCAGCCGCAGCAGCATAGAATTAACCATGAGGGAACCTGATGTGGAATAAATGGGAACTCTGTACCATCCTTGAAAATTTGCCTGTAAAGCTATAACTGTATAAAATGTAGCTTAATTTTGAAAAAATACATGTTTCAAATGTTAAGTTATACTGAAACAAAAACAATATTTCTAGGCAATAAAGATTTAAGTAATATCACATGAGATTCACCCTGCAGAGAAACACTTCCCTCGACATACTGTGCTGCTGCTGCTGCTAAGTCGCTTCAGTCGTGTCCGACTCTGTGCGACCCCATAGCTGGCAGCCCACCAGGCTCCCCCGTCCCTGGGATTCTCCAGGCAAGAACACTGGAGTGGGTTGCCATTTCTTTCTCCAATGCATAAAAGTGAAAAGTGAAAGTGAAGTCGCTCAGTCATGTCCGACTCTGTGCGACCCCATGGACTGCAGCCTACCAGGCTCCTCCATCCGTAGGATTTTCCAGGCAAGAGTACTGGAGTGGGGTGTAGTCCAGGATAAAAAGTGGCAGATAAAGTTTCTGAAAACAAATAAGCTTAATATTTCTAATATCTATTCTAAAAGTGTTTTATTTATAATTCAAAAATAATTGCTTCATTATTGCACATGATTTCCTTTATCTTAACTTCACAAAAAGTAATGTGATTTTATATTGAAAGTAATACTGAAAAATGCATAACGTTATTTACAGAAATTCATTCTGTGGTAAGCTTTATCTAAAATAAATTCCACTTAAGAAGATCATTGATTTCTTTTTAATCCTTCCCTCCCATATAATGTGCTTCTCTGGTGACTCAGATGGTAAAGAATCTGCCTGCAATGAGGGAGACCTGGGATGGATCCCTAGATTGGAGGATCCCTTGGAGAAGGGAATGGCAACTCACTCCTGTATTCTTGCCTCAAGAATCCCAAGGACAGAGGAGCTTGGTGGGCTACAGTCCATGGGGTCAGACAAGACTGAGTGACTAACACTGACTTTCTTCCAAATAATGGGACATTATATTTTGCTCTTAGAAAGAAACAAAAGCTTCATGTCCTTAATCACAAACATCCTTACAAGATAAATTGGAAAGAAATTTGAAATTGGTAAGATCTTAGTTTTTCCCATTGCTAAAATTATCATCTGTTTAAAAAAATCCTAATGAGCTTCCTGAATAAATTATTATCAATATTTGAGATACAGTGGTGGAAGGAACTGGGAGAGGGTTGTTTTCTGTGTAGTTAGTTGTTGTTTAGGATGAAAGATAACAGAGCATATTGGGATACTGTAAGAGTTCCTCTAGAGTCTCTCAAGTCAATACCTTCCAGCTGACTGATGTGAAGCAAATCACAGCTCTGGGTCTCAGATTCCTCATTTATAAAATGAAAAGATTATAATTCACAATCACTTATCTCTAAATTCATTCTAGCTAAAAAAAAAAACTAAAGTCTGAGTATAATTTCACATTTGCCTTTCAAATAAGGATGGAGAGCCTGACTCCCAGTAACCCGACACCTTCTCAAGGGCAGGCTCTTTGAAATTAAGGGAAATAGGGATGGGAGTTTATGTGTCTGCAATAGAAATTGTGCTGCAGAAAACAGGACTCATTGGGACCAGCATACTTAGCTCAACTTTGATTTCAAAATTTGTTTCATGCATTGGTGGTTCAGTGGTAGAACTCTCACCTCCCCAAATTGGTTTTTTGTTCCCTGGATTCTTCAAAAATGCTAGAGAATAATCCCTCTTTCTTCAGCACAAGCAAGCCAGCATTCAGGTAGATTCACAGAGAAGGGAAAGAATGAAGAAGAAAGCTTCATATGTTCCTGAGAAAATAGAGGATTTGAGGAAAATTGTGCTTAAAATGATAACCTTCAAATTAATATTGCTTGCGAACTCATCGGGGCTGTCACAGAGCAGACACAGACAGTGATATAGGGCTTGAGGCCAGAGAGATCAGCTTTTCCATTTAAATAGGCAGAGATAAATAGTGAGGGTCAGCCCCCAAATATATCATGCCAGCAAACTTCCCCCATGTCCACAACCTCCTTAGCATCCATCACTTTTATTACCTTAGTTATTTATAGGTTTGACAAAAGAAGAAGAAGGAAAAGGATGTTCAAAGAGAAATATCCAAATTTTCACAGTGACTGTGTTCTCCTCAGTCTATATCATTTCCCCACTGCCAGGCCAGCTTCCTGAGCATGCGACGTGTACAGAAGGGCCCCCGGGTTGGCTCAATGCTTTCTCGCCACCATCCTGCATTTCATAATTTTTGAAGAAGGAGCTCAATATTTTCACTTTGCATTGCGTCCAGCAAAATATGTCACTGGTCTTGACTACTGCCTTTTCAGATACCTTATCTTGATCTTCAGAAATTTCTACCTACACTTCTTTTCCTTACATAGAGCAGAGGCATTTTACCGAATACCTACTGTCAGGGCTGATCCATGGAATTCTCTCTGCCTATCCAGGGTTCCCCCATTATCCCAAAGTAGAGGATTCCCATGAAAAATTAATAAGCTGAACTGGCATAAAGCAAAGAAGCAATTACCTTAGGTCATACCTTGCTAACAGATGCACAGATAGATTGAGATAAAGTCCAGATACAGACAGAGTTCAAGGCTACGGCACCTGGATGCTGAGATGCTAAGCGTAGTTCCCAGGGAAGGAGTTTGGTGTACCCACCGCCCTGCTCAGGGTGTGCACTGTCTCTATAACAGCTCATTGCAAAACAAGCACTAAAAGCAATTTTGCTTTCTTCCTTTTTTTGTCAAAGCAAAAAGCCTTTCAGGTTTCTTTCAGTTATCAAAGCAGGTACTAACAGGTCTTTCGTGAAAGCTAAGTGGTATAAAGTGAACTTTCAAAAAAGTAGAGCATACCCGTATACATTATGGCTTACCATTACTAGAAAAAATTGCTCAGCTCAGTAGACTTGAGCCACCCACATTCGTAGTTTCCATTCTCTGCCCAACACTCTCCATTGTCCCACATTTCCCAGTCATCTGTTCCCTTCATTCTCAACAACAACTTTACCAATTTCCTTAAAACCCTATCAAGCCTTTCATCCTCAGCTGAGACCTTTTCCTTTTCCTTCATTGACGTCCTATAAATCTCTCAGATTCAACATTACCCAAACAGCAGTCTTCATCTCCCCATCTAAGTCTGCTCCTATTTCAGTGACTATCATGGTTTTATTCTGCATTGCCTAAACAAGAAATTTGATAGTCATCTTCGACTGTTATCCACATCAAAATTATTTCCAAGTTTTTCCATCTTAATATTTTTTGGATCTATTCACATTTGTCCATCCATTTACCATTGCTTTAATTAATATACCCATAACCATTTTCCTGGTATACCATAACATCCTAGCTGGTCCCCATGTTTACAGTCTAAATTTTCTTCCTGATCACCAAATGTATTTTCATGCTATAGTCTCAAAGATTTTGTAATAAAAATCTGATCATATTCTGTGATGTACTGAAAAAAACCTGCCACACAGTCTTCCCACTCCTGTCTGTATGCCCATTGGCAAAGCAGTTCTGGCAATGCTCTTCAAAAGTGGAATCTATTTCTTTTCCTCCTGGATTCTGGGCCAGCCGTGTGACTTTGCTTTGGCCAACAGAACGTGGGAGAAGTGTGATATGGTGGGAGTTCTGAACTCAGATATTCAGAGGCCTTAGGGCCCTGCAAATTCCTGACATCGTTCAGCATGCTCTGCACTGGCTACTGAAGAAATGTCTCCCTGTGTAACTATAGTGCTTGACGAAAAGTTTCACTTGTTCACCAGTTCCTAAAACATTCTCCCTTTTCAAAATCCCATATACAGCATCCTTTACCAGGACCCTATGAGTTATCTTTGATCCTTTTCTCCTTTACCTTCCAATTCATTTTCTCTAAAATCTCATCCCTGCTTATTTCTAAAGGTCTCTGATCTGTCCTTTCCCCTCAATCCCCGGTGTCATGCTCTCCCCTGAGTCTGGATCCCTAACTGAATTACAGAGCAGTGCCTTGGCTAGACTCTAAGCTCTAGTTTAATGCCCTCCAAATATTTTAAGTTATAGCATTCTGACTAATTTTCTTAACAAGATTCCTTTTATTTCTCTCACACACCAAAGTCGTAATAATTCCCTATTTCCCATCTCATCAAGTCAGTACATTCTTTGTCACTTTCAAGGGCTCTCCCGTAATTCCTACCCTCAAGTCTGTCAGTCTACCCAAACTTATCTCCTAGTGGGGGAGGGGAGGTGGAAGGGAGGTCCAGGAGAGACGGGATCTATGTATACATACAGCTGATTCTTGCTGCTGTACAGCAGAACCTAACACAACATTGTAAAGCAATTATACTCCAATAAAAGAAAGAAAGAAAAGGACTTCCCTGGTGGTCCAGCAGTTGACTCTGTGCTTCCATTGCAAGGGGTGCGGGTTCAATCCCTGGTCAGGGAACTAAGATCCCACAAACCGCACAACCAAAAATTAATTAATTAATTAACTGAAAAAATAGAAAAAAGAACAGGCCCCAAACAAAACAAAAACAAATTTACTCCCTAGTAGTATTCCTTTGTGTGTCACCTCTTCATCATCAGTTGAATTCTCTCAGCTACGCAGAAAGTGCTCAGTGGTAAGCCCCTGCCCTGAGTCAGTCATGGACGCTCATTCATCTGTCCTTTGCCTTCTACTAATCCGTTCTTCTGGAACCAACTCAAGTTCCATCTCTGTCAACTCCCTGGATCCTAAATCAAAGACAAGATGCTAATCCTTGCTTTGCCCAAAGTAGTTGTTTGAAGCCAGATTAATGACTGCTGTTTTCACAACTGTACTCTTAGGGGATTGAAGGTTCCAGCTGAAATATTTGAAAATTCACTAATACTTCCAAGGCTCTAATCCAGAACCAGCCCATTCTCCCCGGGCTTGCCCTCCTCCATCCTGGGCAAGCACTTGTATTCCAAATATTTCCCTCATAATCACATTCCTTCACTCTCCAATCACCTAGGACACTTTAGGGGTTGGGCACCATGTCGTATTCTGATCAAGTAACCTGTGATGACCTGACACATAATTCACGATCAAACTAGTAGTTATGAGCAAATACCACGTGGACTTTGCAGCCTGTCAGAGGAGACTGGTGCTCAGTTTTAGCTCAATATAATAAGTGCAGCATACTACGTCCTAATAATGAGGTCTCTGAGAAAGAGGGTATAAATGGAGGCACCACGAAGGACTCATTATGGCTAGTGTAAAAGAAGAAGAAACATCTTCTTTCACTGAATGTTCAGATGTACAAGAGGCCAGTCTCTGACATTGTTCCGGATGCTGTGACATTTGTCTAACACTTTTTAAAACCCTTCTCACTGAAAAAAAAATTACAGTGATTTAGAGCCATCATGATAAAAGGTACAACACAAGCAGAAGGAGTGTCTGGTTGAAATGATTTTTCACTGAAGACAAACAGCAACCAAACGGAACAACATCACCACCATCTAACTATGAATATCACATAAAAGTAGACCTATATTTTTCCCACTAGTGTTGCCCAAGGGGTTTAATCTGAAGAAAGGGAGTTAAAATGGATGTTATTAGAGTCACTGAGGATGATATATTACTCTGTGTATTATGTAATATAAAACACGGACCTACTGGAAAGAGGTATATAAGGGTAATTTGGGTCTGAAAACGAAAAAACAATATTAAATTGTTAGAAGTTTCTCTCCCTTCTCCCACTTCCCCAATCCATAATATAGCTACAAAAATGTTTCATCACATAGAAGGTGTTAAATATCCACTGATAATTTAAATGAATACAACTATCCAGAGTAAAAAGAAATCTTTAACTTCCTTCAACGATCAATTTTCTGTATTAATATATTTTTAATCTTTATTTACACTTATACAGAAGATGCATTCACATGATCAAACCACAAACATGTTTCATTATGTCACTGAAAATACCACATAAAGATTTATTTTACCTATTGTATAAAATATGTATGCACATATGGATAAAAGGATGTACTGACGATGTAAAATACCAAATATAACATATATTGAAATAGATTCTAATATCAAGGCTATGTTTGTTTAAATCTAGTCCCAGCAATTACTAAATCTTGGTTAGTTTCACATTATGGAAACCATGTTACAAATTTATACATGCAAAGCATTAAAACCACCATTTTTCAAGGTAAAAGAAAAGCTGTGTGGAAGCAGCAACTCCACTGATCTTGTTTGACCCAACACATTCAACTTAAAGAACTGAAATTGTTTTAAATGATTTTAAGTCTACTCTGACAGTCCTCATCAAGTGCTATTGTCACAAAGCAAATTGGAATTCTCTGCCTGACATATGAATTGGAATTTCCTCAAACTGTCCGAGTTAAGAAAGAGTCAGTAAAAGGTCAATCAAACTAGAATGTGCATAGCAGGGCCCAACAATACAAATTCGGACACCATGCAGCTGTGACCGGTTCCATTAGCCACACATCACCAGTCAGCTCCATGGGGTCAACAGAGGAGCATGTGATTTTTCAGATGAGATTTTTCTACACAATATCACTCATTATAGTTATTCTTAAGAGAAATATTCAAAGATGCCTGTAAAACCTTATGCCTAAATCCCAAACATAAAACCCTTAGTTTACATTGAAAGGCATATCTTTTAAAATTTCTATTTATTTATTTATCTCGGGCTCTGGTGGGTCTTTGCTGCTGCATGCGGGCTTTCTCTAGCTGCAATGGGCAGGGGCTATTCTCTTGTTGAGGTGCGTGGGCTTCTCATTGCAGTGGCTTCCCTTGTTGCAGAGCACAGGCCCTAGGGCGACAGGGCTTTCAGTAGCTGTGGCACGTGGGCTCAGCAGTTGCGGCTCCCAGGCCCTAGAGCACAAGCTCAATAGTTGTGGCACAGGGCTCAGTTGCTCCGAGGCAAGTGGGATCCTCCTGGACCAGGGATCGAACCTGTGAACCTGCACTGGCAGGCAGATTGTTTACCACTGAGCCACCAGGGAAGCCCAAAGGGCATATTTAAAATATCCCTATCTAAAGTAGTTTGGCATTAACAAAAATAATAATAACAAAAACAAAGACGTGTAGAATTTGCCCATCTACAAAGGGCTTTGGGACTCTGGATAAAGGAATCACACCTACAAAGGAATCATTCACTCTCATAATAACCCTGAAAGGTAAAAATTATTATGCCCATTTTCAAATGATAAAGAGATGCTTAGAGAAATCGAGGGATTTATGTAGCTGTTAAGTGACAGTGATAAAATTCCTCTCTTGATTGCAATTCTAATACTCCTTCCACTTAAAGAATTCAGATTCTGATAATGACTACTTGGGAGACATCGAATCAATTCTTACTGTGACACTTTGGGCAAGAGCTGAGGAACCTTAAAAAGCAGTGTAAAGTAATGATAAGGCCCCTTGACTTCTTTGCATGTTTTAAAAAATTGATCTTATATCAAGTTGCCATTAACTATTCTACAAAAAGGGCCTACTACAGTGCAGTCCCTCGCTTATTAGGATGATCTTTGAAAACAAAATTAAAAGGAAACTTAACTTCGAGCACTTTATTTAATGAGCAGAGCTTACATAAGTACGCAGAAATAATACCCTGGAGCTACTTTATACAAGAGCCACAAAAGATCTACCACAGATGAGTGACAGAAACATAATTAGTATGAGTTCACGCAGTGGCCAAGTTGCTATTATTTAGAAGAGCCCTCTCTACAAGTTGAGCTTTTGCTACGAGTCACCAGCAAGTGAAGACCGAGAACAGAGGATCCCGCTGTGAATTCTCGGGGAGTATTGCTAAGAGGTCTCTAATGAGAAGCCACATTCCTATACTGGCTGGACTATGAGTCTATAATGTGACCAAAAAAATAAAAAGACAAAGGAGTACAGTTGTTTCTTGGGAAATTTCACACCAAGGCAAAGGCACCCAGTCTAGCAGGGCTGGCTGGCCCCTACATCTAGCCTCCAGATTGTATCCTGTCTGCAGTGTTACTCCAGGCTCAGGAAAGGCCCAGGGATTCATTCTGTTGAGCCCATTGAATGTGGCCTGTGCCTGTGTGACATGACATTCAAACACTGCGGGTTTATGTCAGTGTGAGAGGGAACCCAAATAAGCAAACGCTGAAGAATTGATGCTTTTGAACTGTGGTGCTGGAGGAGACTCTGGAGAGACCCTTGGACAGCAGGGAGATCAAGCCAGTCAATCCCAAAGGAAACCAACTCTGAATATTCACTGGAAGGACTGATGCTGAAGCTCCAATACTTTGGCCACCTAATGCAAAGAGCTGACTCATTAGAAAAGACCCTGATTCTGGGAAAGGCTGAAGGAAGGAGGAGGAGAAGGGGACAACAGAGGATGAGATGGTTGGATGGCATCACTGACTCAATGCACGTGAGTTTGAGTAAACTCCAGGAGATAGTGAAGGACAGGGAAGCCTAGCATGCTGCAATCCATGGGGTGGCAAAGAGTCAGATACTACTTAGCGACTGAACAACTACAACTAAGCAAGATATTAATTCTATTTTCCCCTCTCCTAGACTGGATCTCAAAGCTATTTAACTTTTCCAGAAAAAGTCGAAGGAGTAAAAGACCCGAGAGTCCACAGATCCTATTCTGGAAGCAATCCTGTGGGTTTCCAGGTTTAGCATAGGAGTGAGGAGACCCAGTCGGCACAATCCCCTCTTAAAAGTCAGCTTCACATGAAGGAAAAATGACCTTGCAAATTTCACTGCAAGAGCCATCTACAGGGATTTCCCCGGTGGTCTGGTGGCTAAGATTCCACGCCTCCAATGCAGGGGCCTGGGTTCGATTCCTGGTCAAGGAACTAGATCCCTCATGCTGCATGTGTGGCGACTAAGATCCAGTGCAACCAAGTTAATAAATATTTTTAAAAAAGAATAGTCCCATTCAATGGCATTGAAACATGTATACTATCAAGTAAGAAACGAATCGGCAGTTTCATCGGATATCCGATGCAGGATGCAGGATGCTTGGGACTGGTGCAAGGGGAGGACCCAGAGAGATGGTATGGGGTGGGAGGTGGGAAGGGATTCTTGTTTGGGAACGCTTGTACACTCGTGGTGAATTCATGTCAATGCTTGGCAAAAGCAATACAGTAATGTAAAGTAAACTAAAGTTAAAATAAAAATTTCAAAAAATTTAAAAATAAATAAATAAATTTAACAGTAGTGATAAAAAAAAAAAAAAAAGGAATAGTCCCGAAGTTTAGGGTATTCTTTTTTGTTGTTAATGGTGGTGGTAGAAGTTTTGAGGGGAGATTGTGGGGAAGACGTGGGATGGCCTGGAGCTGTTCTTTTAGAAAACAGTCATTAGAAGGATGTCTTGTAACCTTGAAAGCAGCATGAGAAACTAAAAAATTCTCTTGGATAAGAAGAACCCAGGATACAAGCAAAGAATCTAGTGCTGATTAATTCAAGCATTAAGCAAACATTAACTACCCAACATGGTGCAGGCACTGATTCCACTGAATCATTTTCACAAAATAGCTCGGAACCTCTATAAAAACAGAAGTCTTGAACAAAGAATATTTGCAGTTTAACCCGAAAATGCTGATTTAAGAAATGAATTCTATTCAGTCTAAAAGGAATAGGACACAAATCATTCTCTTTCCCTCCCACCTTTGCTGATGACTGAGGCTAGGCAAAATGTTTTTTAAAATGTTTAAAAAGCTTACAGAATTCAGATTTTTTTTCCTGTGGGAAACAATATTACATAATGAATGATTTTTTTTCTGTATTCAGCTTTTACCCCAACAATTGAAATGACACAAAAGCAGCATGAGTATTGATGGTTGTAGCTATAAAAACACTCACTCAAGACCGATGGGACTGGATGCCTGATCCCCTGAGGCTGACTTAGAAACATTTCACAGGGGAAAACATTAATGTTGGGGTTACAGGACAGCTCCTGAAAAATACAGCAAACTGATTCTGAGATTAGAACAAGGGAAGAATTGAATTCTTGAGCAGCAGAACTCACTGACATAAAACTAGACAATGGGTATATGTTTTGGAAGTCAGTTACATCTCAACAAGCAAGTGTGATCATTCATAAGTGGTAAAGCTTCCTTGTTTTAAAAAAATCCTCATGGAATTATAATAATGTAGTAAATCATCTTCCAAGAGAGTAAGTACAGATTTATTTAGCAAATAACTGGTTTCCTTAGCTGTTCAGGGCTCTCTGAGAGGCATGGGCTACATCTGGAAAATGGTGCTACGTGCAAGGATGTACTAATACAATCTTCCCGGGTAACTCAGATGTTAAAGAATCTGCTGCAATGCAGGAGACCTGGGTTCAATCCCTGGGTTGGGAAGATCCCATGGAGAAGGGAATGGCAAACCACTCCAGTATTCTTGCCCAGATAATTCCATGGTCAGAGAAGCCTGACGGGCTATAGTCCCTGGGGTTGCAAAGAATCAGACACGACTGAGCAACTAACACTTGAGCATTCAGGTTGGCTATAAAGAAAAAGGCTTGAATTTAGGAAACTATGTGTAAAGAGAAAACATTGAGACCACAAGCTCAGTTGGAGTAGATGGGTGAAAAGTAAGAAGAGTTAGAAGTGAAACTCAGCCTATGGATCAACCAGGACATGAAAAGACTCTGTTTTAGAGTGGGAAAGAATTTCTAATTGGTCTAAGTCAGCCTGATCTACCTAATTACCATACACCTGCTAACTGATACAGGTAAACCTCAGAGGGTGGCTGGTGCTTAAGGCATTTAAGAAGTCCTCTTGCTTGTTCTTTGGAGAAGGCAATGGCAACCCATGCCAGTACTCTTGCCTGGAAAATCCCATGGACAGAGGAGCCTGGTAGGTTGCAGTCCATGGGGTCGCTAAGAATAGGGCACGACTAAGTGACTTCACTTTCACTTTTCACTTTCATGCATTGGAGAAGGAAATGGCAACCCACTCCAGTGTTCTTGCCTGGAGAATCCGAGGGACAGGGGAGCCTAGTGGGCTGCCGTCTATGGGGTCACACAGAGTCGGACACGACTGAAGCGAGTTAGCAGCAGCAGCAGCAGCTTGCTTGTTCTTAGTCCATTTTTACCATGTCTGTGACATTGAACGCTTATGCTGTGACATGTATCTATAGCTCCACTTCTGTTTCCTCCAAGTTCAGCATCTCTATGACTGTCCCTGGGAAGGACACAGTGGCTCTCTTCTTCAGATTTTTGTTTTACCTCTGACTTTTGCTCCCCACACCCTCCATACATAGCTTCAGCCCAAGAGAAAGCCAAAGCTGCTGCCCATTTTGGCCACACCCATCCCCAAGATATCCAATCACAGCTCAGTTTTAAGGAGATTAAATGACAAGTTTGGGTATCAAAATCTGAATACTACACAATATATAATTTTGGTATTTACCAATTCTCATTTTCAAAATGTTACCATGGTCAATACATCCTGGCCTCTTTCGCAGATTTCTTATACATTTAGGACCCACCATTTCTCATAGGCCATTAAGAGCTCAAATTAAGAGGAATTTCCATGGATTCCTCCCAAACTACTCCAACTCACAAAGAGTACATTCCTACCCTGAATCCTGAGAGCCCTCAAACCATAGTGCATGTTTTGGGGTCTTCATAATAGTAGGCAACATTTGCTGAGCATCCAGTCTGCATTAATGTGTTGTATAAAATGCTTTATTTTATCTTGATCATGTACCTACAAGGGGCTTTCCTGATGGCTCGGAGGGTAAAGAACCCACCCACAATGCAAGAAACACAGGAGATGTGGGTTTGATCCTGGGATTGGGAAGATCTCCTGGAGAAGGAAATGGCAACCCACTTCAGTATTCTTGCTGGGAAATCCCATGGACAGAGGAGCCTGGTGGGCTACAGGCCATGGGGTCACAAAGAGTCAGACACAGTCAACTGAGTGGCTAAGCATGCGTGCATGCACATCCCTTGGTTAGTAGCATTACAGTTTCATGGTAGTAGTATTACATGGTTAGTGGTATTATGTTCATTTCACAAGGGAGATAAATGAAACGCAGAGCTCAACTAACTTACCTAAGATTTTCTTAGTTGATAAATGTTGATTCAAAGGATGCCACTTTTCCACTAAGTAGCAATATCAGTCTTATTCTGTAGTCATTTTTGTCTTATAAGTCTAGACTATAAATTGCTCTTGTTCTCAATTCACGTAACACCCAACACAGTGTTAGGTGTATTGTGGATGCCTATTTACATACACAATATATAATGTGACTGGAAAACCTCTACATAAGTGAAAAACAAATAATACAATTTAATTTCACTTCAATGTTCAAATAGTTGGATGGATTTGAATATGGCCAATGGGGATCGCAGCCATGAAATTAAAAGATGCGTACTTCTTGGAAGGAAAATTATGACCAACTTAGATAGCATATTCAAAAGCAGAGACATTACTCTGCCAACAAAGGTCTGTCTAGTCAAGGCTATGGTTTTTCCAGTAGTCATGTATGGATGTGAGAGTTGGACTATAAAGAAAGCTGAGTGCCAAACAATTGATGCTTTTGCACTGTGGTGTTGGAGAAGACTCTTGAGAGTCCCTTGGACTGCAAGGAGATCCAACCAGTCCGTCCTAAAGGAGATCAGCCCTGGGTGTTCTTTGGAAGGAATGATGCTAAAGTTAAAACTCCAGTACTTCGGACACCTCATGCGAAGAGTTGACTCATTGGAAAAGACCCTGATGCTGGGAGGGATTGGGGGCAGGAGGAGAAGGGGACGACAGAGGATGAGATGGCTGGATGGCATCCCTGACTCGATGGACGTGAGTCTGAGTGAACTCCGGGAGTTGGTGATGGACAGGGAGGCCTGGCATGCTGTGATTCATGGGGTCGCAGAATCGGACATGACTGAGCAACTGAATTGAACTGAACTGAATATAATAAACAAAGACTACAGGATGGTGAAACAACAGAATCAGTCAATTCAAAGAGAAAAATATAGCAGAGTGGTTCTAAGATATCACATGAATCAAAGATGGATCCTGTTTTGTAATATTTGTTCATTTGTTTGTTTTTAGATTCCATGTGTAAGTGAATACACAATACTTGTCTTTCTCTGACTTATTTCACTTAGTATAATACTCTCCAGGTCCATCCATGTTGCTGCAAATAGCAAGATTTTGTTCTTTATTATGGCTAAGATTCCACTGTGTGTGAATATATGCCACATCTTCTTTATCATTCATCTGTTGATGGACACTTAGGTTGCTCCCAAATCTTAGCTACTATAAATAATGCTGCCAAGAGCATCAGGGTGCATAAACCTCTTTAAATTAGTGTTCTCATTTTCTTCAGCTATGTAGCCAGCAGTGAAACTGCTAGATTGTATGGTACTTCTATTTTCAGTCTTGAGGAACCTCCATGCTGTTTTTCCAAATCAGCTGCACCAATTTACATTTACACCAACAGTGCAAGAAGGTCCCTTTTCTCCACATCCTCATTAACACTTGTTAGTTCTTGTCTTTCTGACGGTAGTCATTCTGGCAGATGTGAGGTGATACCTCACTGTGGTTTTGATTTCCATTTCCCTGATGATCAGTGATATTGAGGATCTTTCCACGTGCCTGTTGGCCATCTGTATTTCTTCTCTGGAAAAATCTTATCCAGGTCTTCTGACCAGTTTTTAATTGGATTATCTGTTATTGCTAGAGTTTTGTTTTGTGTTTTTATATTGAGTTGTGCAAAACAGAAACAGACTCGCAGATATAAAGAACAAACCAGTAGCTGCTAGAGGTGAGGGAGATGAAGGGAATTAAGAGGTACACAGTTCTGATTACAAAACATATACTACAGGGCTATAAAGTACAGCACAGAGAATATAGTCAATAATATTACAATAAGTTTGTATGGTGTATCATCTATAAAAATATCAAATCATTATGCTGTACCCCTGAAACGAATATAATATTATGTCAACACTACTTCAGTTTTAAAAAATACTGATTCTATGAGATTTTCTCATCTCAGTTGCCTATGCTGAACCTGATTTCCTAATTGCATCCCTCCTCACCATTAGCATAGCCTCACAGAAGGTGTGGGAGGTACTGAAAAGAAGAAATACACCTTCTTATTTACAGCCATATCCACCCCAGAAAATAATTACACAAATTTACTTTTAAAACACCTTTATTGATTTGGCTGACTTGAAAATATTATGCTTTTCCTTTACTCAGGGTAAAGGTAATATGCCTCCTCTGGGGGAAATTCAGGCTAAATAGAAATTATGATATCTCACCCCATCTGACCTTGTAATTCATACACTACAGATCAATGTTTAAAGGCCTGCTGCCCAGTCCCCAAGAATGTCATATACACAGAAAGCTGGCACCTGGATAAGCTTCAAAGTCCCCACATGGGCACTGGGGTGAGCTCATCACATCAGGCTAAAAACCAGCCTTTGTTCACTGTGTCACATCTTGCCTTAGTAGGAGATGGCCTCCTCACAATCACTTCCATTCATGAGGGGAGAGCGCTGGGGTCCACACTGAACAGCTCTCCATTGAGCTGCAGAAAACGAGGAAATAGCTGCCGTGTTTTCCCAGTGATGTTATTAATATTTAAGTGCTGTTTTCCGGGGGGCTAGGGGGAAGCATAAGAACCCAGCTCTAAGAAGGCTCCGACCTGTTTTCATGATTAGTGCTACAGCAATGAACTAATTGCTCAAAAAGAAAAAAAAAAAAAATCACATCCATAGAAATTCCAAATAACCACCAGAGAAGGCGAGCTTTAGTAAAAGATACTGCTTGCAAAACTTGAAGCTACTACTGAGGATGACATAAGATTTTAGATCTTAGCAGAGAGCTTAACAGTTTGTAGTATTACAGAAGCACTTGTTTCTATTTGGGTGGTTGAACACGTTATTAATGAAGGATGAAGTTAAGTAATAACACCGGTAAAACAGCATGTGTCTTTAGATGGAGACCTCTTGCTGGATCTCTCCATACATGTAATCTTACTTCAGGGAGGTTAAGTGATGTGCCAGGACCGCTTAGGAAGTTGGCAAGTAAAAATATGGACAGAGGTAGCAGGCTCCCTCAATACCTTAGGGTCCATACACCAAACTTGGCATCTCAGCCCAGGTTTCGCAGTCAGAACTAAACTGGCAACAGCTTGCTAACCCCTCCTGTGCAACCACCATGAAGACTCTCATACTCATACTCATGTATCCAAAGGGTTTTTTTCTTCCCTTTAGTTTATTTTGTTTTCTTACAATCATTTATTGCCCCCACATGATGTCTCCTGTGATAGCTCCAAGCTCAGAGCAAAGATCAATGAAATGACAGTTCGCAATGGCACCCCATTCCAGTACTCTTGCCTGGAAAATCCCACTGATGGAGAAGCCTGGTAGGCTGCAGTCCATGGGGTCGCTAAGAGTCGGACATGACTGAGCGAATTCCCTTTCACTTTTCACTTTCATGCATTGAGAAGGAAATGGCAACCCACTCCAGTGTTCTTGCCTGGAGAATCCCAGGGATGGGGGAGCCTGGTGGGCTGCCATCTATGGGGTCACACAGAGTCGGACATGACTGAAGTGACTTAGCAGCAGCAGCAATGTAGCTCTAGTAAGAAGCTGCTGGCCAATGCAAAAGACATAAAGAGATGCGAGTTCACCTCTGGGTGGGAAAGCTCCCTTGGAGGAGGGCGTGGCAACCCACTCTGGTATTCTTTCCTGGACAATCCCATGGACAGAGGAGCCTGGCAGGCTACAGTTCAAGGGGTCGCAAAGAAGACACGACTGAAGCGACTTAGCACGTACACACAAGTTTATTAAAAAGCAAGAATAATCACAAGTCTCATTAAATAAATCAGCATACATTTTCATTTTCCCTCTCCTTTTCTTTTGCCTCCTGCTTCTCCCTCTCCATCTTGGTCACTGATGTTTCAAGTAATAGGGTATCAGTTTTGATAATGTTAAGACACTTAAAACAGGATGCTTTAATCCTTTCTTTTCAGATTTCTTTCCTTTTCTTAAAAGTCTATGCAACTTTTGTTAACAACATTTAAATTATTATTTTTTAAAGGATTATGATATGTATAAGGTGTTCATTCTGAAAATTCAGAGTACTTTTTTCTCTTTCTGACGGGCCTAGAAGCACAGACAAATAAAGATGTATGATATCTCTCACCCCTCCACCCAGTGCTTTTTCCTCTTTATTAGAGTTTCTCAACCACAGTGCTACGGATATTTCGGACCATGTAGTTGGTATGTATGAGTCACAGGCTGTCCTGTGTATTGCAGGGTGTTTTCCATCATCCCCAGCCACTACCCACTAGGTGCCAACAGCAATCCCTACCCCCCAGGTTGTTCCAGCCAAAAATGCCTCCAGTCCCAAAATGTCCCCCCCGGGGAGATTTGGGGGGCAGAATCAGCCTCAGTGGAGAAACACTCACCTAGATGATATTGCCTGGTTGTCTGAGTGTTTGTATGAGTTGGAAAGGAAAGGAAGTTATTTTGAGTTTTTGTGCGTGTCACAGGTATGGATGGATGAAACTGGGAATTGGTAAGGTGAGAGATTATTTGTTAATAATATCTACTCACCTTACATTGGCCTTGAGAGAACTGCTACGAACACCATAATACTGGTTAAAGAATTTTGAGTTTCTTGGAGGGAAAATAAAACAATAATAAAAAGCACTAAGGAGTAACATTTTCTACCCCAGTCCATTTTATGAATGGCCTGAATCTAACAGAACCATATGCTTCTTCTACCTCTTGCATGTGTTAATAAGTCAACATTTTTTGGCATCTACTTACTGATAGGGCCTAATAAGACAGTAAAAAAACCCTGAAGATAAGAGTACATTGTTGGAATATAATAAACCACTTTTATTTTCCCTTATCTTTATCATAGGGCTGTATTCATCAGCTCTGGAAATATATTCAAGAGCATTTTATAAACAACTAATTAATCCTTGCCGCACATTAATATTGAAAGAATCAGTATCATCTTTACTGAAGAGGCAGATGTGAAAGCAAGCGGCATTACCATTCTGAAAAAATACAAACTGGTAAGAAGCTCTTGAAAAGATTTGTGTCAAGACATCAGTAAATCTTGGATTTATTATTAGGTCCAGGATATAGAAACCTTCTTGGACCATAAAGGAAAATTTGTTGTGTCAGATTTCAGAATTTTAGCACACTAAACTTCCTCTATTTGCTAACAAAATTTAGTTAGGAAGGATATTTTCTAGTCAATGCCCACTTACACACACATATCTTATTTTTAAAAGAATCCCAAATGACAATAAAAGTATCACATATACAGGTGGTTTCCATCTTCAGAGGTCAACTGTAAACTAAGCAGTCAATAAATTTCCAGGTGGTAACTCTCCTAGCATGCAAATTTCCTTCTAAGCAGAACAACAAAATCCCTTTATCTGGAAGCCAGATGCCTGAGACAAGGAAATTTTACGCTTAAGGAGGCATAGGTAGAACATAAATCTAAGAGAAAACATCTAAAAATACAGTTGGACAGATTTGGACAAAAAACAATCTTTAAAGAAAATGAGAATAAAATTTATACTAAGGAGTTGAGGTTGTCATTTTGAAAATCATTTTACTGAATGAATAATTATATGCACACAAGAAAACGGCAACAAAAGACAGAAGAGTAGAGGGTGTTAACGTATTTTACGAAGCTGTAGTCAAAAGGGGATGGGACTTAGAGAATTCAAGGCACTATCTCGCCTCTAATTAGCTCTGTGACCCGAGGCAAAATGGCCCATTTGCATTAGTGTGGGGCACAGAAATGTGAAGAAGAGCAGGTAAGAGATTCTGCATTTCTTCATGCCCACTTTATTTTTTCAAAACAATTTCACTTAGCTGCCTCCAGACTCAAAAAGAGGGAGCTATGTAACAAGGCTGGACGAGTTGGCACTTTTTGAAATTTCATTACTAATGTGACTCCATCCACAGCCTGACCTCAGGTATCTTTCATTCCTTGATGGGCTATCATTTCACTGTCTGGACAATAAACAGAACGTCTAATTTTAGAGAATAAAAGAACAGAGTCATCTTTAGGATCTCTTCAGCCTATTTAACCCCTCAGTCCCCTTCCCTTGAAGGCGGGAGCCAGGTCTGTTCTGTTCTTTGTCATATCCTGAGCATGATCACCGTGCCTGGTACACGACAGGCACTCAGAAAATACCTGCAGAATAAACGAACAATTCTGTGCTTTACTTCCAAGGCAGTATAGCTCTGTGACTTGATTCCTTGGCTGTTAAGCGGCCATGCCTATTTGTTGCTGTCATCGTTTAGTTGCTGAGTCGTGTCCGACTCCTTTGCAGCCCCGTGGACTGTAGCCCACCAGGCTCCTCTTACCACAGGATTCTCCAGCAAGAATACTAGAGCGGGTTGCCATTTCCTTCTCCAGGGGATCGTCATGACCCAGAGATTGAACCCAAATCCCTTGCATCTCCCGCGTTGCAGGGGGAATCTTAAACCACTGAGCCACCAAGGAAGCTATTAAATAACTATACCTATAGGAAATGATACATGGCACTTCAGCAGAGCACATAAGTGTCATGACAACACATATTTCTTTTTTTTTTCCTTGGACACATAGGTGGCAGGCAGGTAGGATCTTAGGTCCCCGACCAGGGTTCAAACCCGTGCCTCCTGCATTACAAGCACGGCGTCTTAACCACTGCCAAGGAAGTCTTGACAACACATATTCTTAAAGGTGATCAGTATTTTAAGTTTTACTATGTGGCACACTCAGTAATTATCAAAATGCCATCTGAAATTCTTCATATAAGTCTTTGGTTCCTATTAACCGAGATGAAAACATTAGCAGAAGAGCTAAATTCTGAAGAAAACTACAAAGCCAATTCCAGAAAGAATTTGGACAGTGAAAGCAAAATATTAAAGATTGTTATTCCCCACAGAAATAGGCACACTTTTTAAACTGAGGCTGTTACCATCTGCAGTTGTCACTGGCCATCTGCTGAGGTCTAATCAGGTCTGTCACTAGCATTAAATATAAGTTTAAATTCTGCTCCTCTTAAGGAAATTCCAGAAAAGGTTCCCTTATCCTTTTCTGGATTGTGAGCTAAATTTTTATCCTTGGACTATTTCAGCAGAACATTAAAATGCTCTCATAAGGTCAAGGCGAAGGCCCATCCAGCCCAGCCTCCCGTGAATGCCAAGTAAGGGTAGCGGTCTTGTAATTAACCTTCTCAGAGTCTAGCCTCTGCTTCATTTTTACAAATCTAACTTGGAACTAAATTAAATCTTGACCTTAACATATCAGTGTCATACATGGGTATTGCAGGCAAAATATTAAAGCACCCACCATCCTGGCTTTCCGGCATGTACACCCATCTCTTCCCACGAGTGCAAGTGACTGTGATGGGATAGTCACTCGCCTTAGGTTACAGTTATATGTCTATCATGGCAGAACAGAAGGGATTAGCAGTCAGAGAGATGCTCCCCAGCTGTCTTAGAAGAAAGCAAATACCCATGCTGTGAAAAGGTCTATGGAGACTATAAGAAGTGGAGCCAGTCTCTAACTGCCGCAATGGTTCCTTCGGCCAAGAGCTAACAATAAACAAGGACATCAATCCTGTCTTGTGGGAACTGAATTCTCACACATATTCTGAGAAGAGGACTCTGTAGGTGATAACTTCAGCCTGACCTAGTGAAACCCTGAGCAGGGGACCCAGTTAACACATACTTGAACTACTGACCACAGAAATGAAAGATAATAAATGTTTTAAGTCACTAAATTTGTGGTCATGTGTTACATAGCAATATAATAGAATAGGCAAAGAATCAGAAGCACATTATAAAATCATGAGAATGAGTAAAGTTATAGGAGGGAGTTACATTCAGTGTGCAGTATGAGAAAGGATGAGCTCCAGTTTACAATGGCTAAAGTGGCCTTTACCACCAATAATGAATGGTATTACTCTAGAGTCACTACAAGCATGGGGGTCATAGCTGCTGCCTGGCCCAGCACAGAATGTAACACATAGTAAGTGGTCAATGCACATGTGCTGCTGAATTAATAAATGTTGAATAAATAAGCTTATTAATACATAAAAGCTTCCCAGGTGGCACAGTTGGTAAAGAATCCGCCTGTCGCTGCAGGAGACACAAGAGGCATGGGTTCAATCCCTGGGTCGGGATGATCCCTTGGAGTAGAAAATGGCAACCCACTCCAGTATCTGGAAGGACTAAAGGTGAAGCTGAAGCTCCAATACTTTGGACACCTGATGCAAAGAGCTGACTCTTTGGAAAAGACCCTGATGCTGGGAAAGATTGAAGGGAAAATAGAGAAGGGGGCAGCAGAGGATGAGATGGTTAGATAGCATCACCAACTCAATGGACATGAATCTGAGCAAACTCCAGGAGATAGTGAAGGACAGGGAAGCCTGGCGTGCTGCAGTTTATGGAGTTGCAAAGAGTTGGACATGACTTTGCGACAGAACAGCAACAATAAATAAAACATTTCAAGAATTAAGAGAATAATGAACATATTTTTTGATGATTCTGCATAAATCTGCAGTGTCTTAAAGTTATCATCATTTTATTATACATGAAACAGAGTGGTTAAAGATCTATTCATCTCAGGAGTTACTTCTGGGAATGAATTGAGGGGAAGGTGGGTATGGAAGAAAATTTACTTTTTATTGTATATACTTCACATCCTTGGAAATTTTCACAATTAAGTGTCAAATTTTTAATAATAATAGATATACTTTAACAATAAGAAAGTTCTATCTAAGAGCATGCCTGGAATCAAACACTTTATAAGATTTACAATTGCAAGGGTAAAATCTTTTCATTGTACTCTCAACATTTGGCCAGACATTTATAGTGCTGAGACAGCTGTTCAGTCTGGATAGCACATCTATGTGCAGGCCTCTTTTACTAAATGCTCTATGGATGCAAAGAAGCCATATCCTAAAAAAAAAAAACACACATATACACCCAAAGTGGTTATAACAATTTTTTGAGCCTACTATGAGCTAGGCATTATGCTGAGCACTTGATGAATTATCTCACAAATTTTCCCCTCAAGGAGCTTAAAATTTGAAGAAATCAATACAAGTGTAAAATAACTTAAATAATAATTAACACTTTCAGGCAGCATATATGGGTTAAGATGGGCCAGGTATGTACATAGCAAAAGCAGCAACTGAAATGGAGAGGAAGTAGTGATTCCTATAGAGGGGAAACAAAGGTGGCTTGGTGACAGAGCTGGGAGGAACACGACAACCCTGGCCAGATGAGAGGGTGGGTATGGGAAGAAGGGAAGTTGAGGGTAGACGATTCATTGGTTGTTGCTGTACCACGTGCTCGGGGAGTCAAGGGAGGAGGTTTACAGTTCATTCCAACACAAGTTGGAATTTGTTTATTTATTGTATTCGGCAGAATACCATGAGTCACAGAAAGATGCTAAAACTTTCTGCAGCCCAAGTGATTCAAGTAGATGAACTTGCCAGGGTTCAGACAGTGAACAGACTGGAGGAGAGGGGAGGCAGGGAGTGCATTTAGGGGAGCCCCACAGTGGACCCTGCACAGGAAAAGTGAAAAGGTTAGCCCCTCAGTCACGTCCGACTCTTTGAGACCCCATGGACTATAGCCAGCCAGGCTCCTCTGTCCACGAGATTCTCCAGGCAAGCAAACTGGAGTAGGTTGTCATTTCCATCTCCAGGGATCTTCCTGACCCAGGGATCAAACTTGGGTATCCCGCATTGCAGACAGATTCATTCCCCTTCAGGGAAGACTCAGAAAAATGAGACTAAAACAGGGCAAAACTACCTAGTCTAGAGACACCATGAAGAACAAGTTAAAAGGAGAATTAGTAAATGGTTTGGAAAACAGCAGCGATAATATACACACTATGATATATAGATGATTGATACTATGTATAAAATAGACGACCAGTGAGAACCGACTGTATATCTCAGGGCATTCTACTCCATGCTCTGTGGTGCCTAAATGGGAAGGAAATCCAACAGAGAGGGAATACACACTTCACTGTCCAGCAGGAACTAGCACAACATTCTAAAGCAACTACACTGCAATCAAAATTGATTTTCAAAAGAAGACACCATACCTTCCATCTATATAACTAGAAGAAAAGGGGTTTCACTGACAAGGACAGGGAAAACAGCTTTCAGTGGCTCCCAAGATTTCTAGAATCTCTCTCAAGCTCCTAAGCATCACACTGAAGACTTCCCTGTGGCCAAGCCCCTGTTCTGGCTCTACTCCACAATTCAGCATCGGGCAGATACACGCACGGGGACCACACAATCGTGGAGGACCACACTGTTCCTCCATGCCTTTCCCAGCCATCTTCTAGTCACATTTACATCTTCTCTCCGTGTCATCTGCTCTGGGAACTCCCCTCGCACCCACCTGCCTAATGTAGATGACACCTCTCTAGTTGTTTGCTAACCCTTGTGAATAAACACCTCTGTCCTGATGTCCATCGAGTTGCTTAAATGTTCCATGTGTGTCTGTTTCTCCACGTTAGGCTTTGAGCTCCCAGAGAGCAAGGACCTTATCTGATTTGACTTCATATGCCCCCAGCAACTAGAACCAGCAGACACTCTAAATATTTCTGGACGAATTTTGAATTGAGTTTACCTGGATTTCAGGTGATGAGAGGAAAGAAGCTAGTGCAATTTGAACTTTGTTTTCCAAATGAATGGTTAGCATATTTCATAAGATTTAGGTTTCAGACAATCAGCAAAATACCTACAGTTCAAAAAACACCTTCAATTAAAACTCACTGTGATAAAATAGAAACTCGGGATGCTACATAGAATCCCCAAAGTTTCAGCTGATATTACCTCCACAAGAACACCTAGGACTACTCGATTTCAAGATCTAAAGTGAATAAAAATAAAACCTTCAAAACAGTACACTCTAGATATCTGTGCGAGCACCATCTTTCGAGAACAAATAAATGCTGAGCAAAAATGTAATGAATTAAAGGTGACCTGGTGCACATTTATCCAGACTGCCTACTGACTTTGCAGACTACAGACTTGCATTCAAACACTGCTGAATAATAACAATGATAATGATAACTTAGTGATTTACATTTTTAAAATTTTTTAACTAATTTATTTTTTATTGAAGGATAATTGCTTTACAGAATTTTGCTGTTTTCTGTCAAACCTCAACATGAATCAGCCATAGGTATACATATATTCCCTCCCTTTTGAAATTCTCTCCCATCTCCCTCCCCATCCCACCCCTCTAGGTTGATACAGAGCCCCTGTTTGAGTTTCCTGAGCCATACAGCAAATTCCCCTTGGCTATCTATTTTACATATGGTAATGTAAGTTTCCATGTTACTCTTTCCATACATCTTACCCTCTCCTCCCCTCCCCCTATGTCCATAAGTCTATTCTCTTTGTCTGTTTCTCCATGGTTGCCCTGTAAATAAATTCTTCAGTAGCATTTTTCTAGATTCTGTATATATGTGTTAGAATATGATATTTATCTTTCTGATTCACTTCACTCTGTATAATAGGTTCTAGGTTCATCCACCTCATTAGAACTGACTCAAATGTGTTTCTTTTTATGGCTGAGTAATATTCTATTGTGTGTATATATATATATATATATATATATATATACACCACAACTTCTTTATCCATTCATCTCTTGATGGACATCTAGGTTACTTCCATGCTCTAGCTACTGTAAATAGTGCTGCAATGAACAATAGGATACACGTATCTCTTTCAATTTTGGTTTCCTCAGGGTATATGCCTAGGAGTGGGACTGCAGGGTCATATGGCGATTTTATTCCTAGTTTTTTAAGGAATCTCCATACCATCTTCCATAGTGGCTGTATCAATTTACATTCCCACCAACAGTGCAAGAGTGTTCCCTTTTCTCCACAATTTCTCCAGAATTTATTATTTGTAGACTTTTGATGAGGCCCATTCTGACTGGTGTGAGGTGACATCTCACTATAGTTTTGATTATAATTTCTCTAATAATGAGCAATGTTGAGCATCTTTTCATGTGTTTGTTAGCCATTTGTATGTCTTCTTTGAAGAAATATGTTTAGATCTTTTTCCCACTTTTTGACTGGGTTGTTTTTTTTTCTGGTATTGAGTTGTATGAGCTGCTTGTATATTTTGGAAATTAATCCTTTGTCAGTTGTTTCATTTGCTGTTATTTCCTAGTGATTCACATTTTAAAGTTACTTTCACATGCCTTCTTCATCTGAGCCTCACACTGTCCCTGTGAGGTGGCCAAGACATCACCCTCCTCATTTTATGAATGTAGATGCTCAAGCTGGACAAGTCCTGAGCCTCTCCTTCTACCTCACCTCCCGTATGGGAGCACTGACTTTGCTTTTCTCACTTCTATCTGCCAGACAGGGCAGATCCAGGTTCTGTGGGATGTGAAGCTTTAAACAACTTGGAATGCCTTCTTTAAGAAAAATAATTGCAAAGTCATTAATATAAAGTTAGGTGCAAATAGTAACATTAGGACTTTATGTATCTGAGCTTACTTAATTTTAGTAGTAATAGGCCCTATGATTATCTCCATTTTACAGATAAGAAAACTGAGCTATGATTTGGGTTTTCTCTATGATACTCTCTCAACATCTGGAAAGCATGCCTTTAGATTATATCCAGAATAAAGGTGCCAGGACTTCTAACCAGAGGAGCATTGCATGCTCCCACTCTCAACCCAGCTGGCTCCCTAGCCTCCTGGATGAGACCCATCCAGGGACCACAGCCTCTGGGAGGTTGCCATGGGAACCAGCCCAGAATCAACCAGAACCTCCTGCATCCAGGCCACTACATCCTATGATGTTATTGTGATGACTATAAAGTTCACTATGTCTACAGTGATAGAATCTCAGGAATAATCCTCTTTTCATTATTCTTTGGGTTTTTCATGGTTCTGGGTTTGCTGGAAGAGGTATCTTTACCTCTTCAGACATGCCTGAACCTACACACGCACAGGGATTCAGCTATTCCACTGTGAAGGAAATTTTGATGTGGTGGAGCCCTGAAAGATCATCCTAAACTATTTTACGCTGAGTTTCAACTGATATAAAACTAAACCTCTCTGGATGTTATTTAAACAGTCTCACCGCATTTCACACACGGTTCTGTGTCCTTCTGAATGAATTAGCATGTTGTATGTATGCTGGTAGATTTACTGGGTAGAATCTGGATCTTGTGTGCAGAGGTGTCAACATTGCATAAGGCTCACTTCATAGCCATGGGGAAGTGTAAAGAGATGAAGTGATGTTGAAAAAGCACAAATAATTGGAATAATATAAAACGGATTTAACGATACCATCTTTGGAGTTGTAGGAACAGCTGCCGAATATTTTTAAGTTCTCTGATAGTACTTTATTCTTATCTCTTACAACTTTTCTTCCACATAGTTTAGCAATTCTTGCCTCATGAAAAAGGTTATATTTTTTCATATGTCTTGTATAGCAATTAGTCACCTGAGATAGGTCTAATTAGATCTTGGAAAACCATTATTTAAATTGGAAAGAAAGAGATTCTTTTTATATAGCACAACTGTGCAAGTTTTTGCATTTGCACTAATCTAACTCTCATGAATTGTAAAAAAATATTATATTACAATCACTGCAGATTCAACACAAATGTTTTCTTTGAACTCTTCATTAAAAAATATAAACACAAAGTTTTTACATTCTTATCTTAAATGTGAAGATCCCAGAAAAAAATCTTGTGGAATAGANNNACTAAAAATATAAAGAAAATTGATATGTGTGGTTTATTGTTTTGTATGGTGTTTGGATAGCCTTTTTAATGTCCTCTCAGCCATGGAGAATACCTGTTTCTCCAAAATGGGAAATGGCATTAATGAACTTTCCTACATTGATATTTCATTTAAAATTTATTCAATAGTAACCTGCCTCCTTTTGTGGAATATAAAAAAATATGTACTCTCTTTTCTATACAAGACAATCTATCCAATCTATCAAAATGTCCAAATAAAAGTATTTGGTCATTTCTAAACCAGAACTTAGACTTCCCTGGTGGCTCAGATGGTAAAGCATCTACCTACACTGCATGAGACACAGGTTCAATCCCTGGGTTGGGAAGATCTCCTGGAGAAATAGCAACCCACTCCAGTATCCTTGCCTGGAAAATCTCACGGACAGAGAAACCTGGTAGGCTATAGTCCATGGGGTCGCAAAGAGTCGGACACGAGCAACTTCACTTTTCAAACCAGAACTTAAATTGTTTCCTTTTGTGTATGTGAAGAATACAAATTCATCATCCATCTACTGTTTCATTCATTCAATAAATATTTATTTAGCACCAGCCGTGTGTCATGTGTCAGGTTCTAGGCACCAGGTATACAAGACAACTTCCCTTGACTGAACTTAAATTTGAATGGAATTCTCAAAGGTCTTCACTGGTACTTAGCAAAACATTTGGTTTGCTGTTGTTCACTTAGTTGTGTCCATGTTTTTGTGACCCCATGAACTGCAGCACACCAGGCTTCCCTGTCCTTCACTATCTCCCAGAGTCTGCTCAAACTCATGTCCATTGAGTTGATGATGCCATCCAACCATCTCATTCTGTCATCCCCTTCCCCTCCTGCCCTCAATCTTTCCCAGCATCGGGGTCTTTTCCATTGAGTTAGCTCTTCGCATCAGATGGCCAAAGTATTGGAGCTTCAACATCAGTCCTTTCAATGAATAATCAGGGTTGATTTCCTTTAGGACTGACTGGCTTGATCTTTTTGCCATCCAAGGGCCTCTCAAGAGTCTTCTCCAAAGATCACCAAGATCACCACAGTTCAAAAGCATCAATTCTTCAGTGCTCAGCCTCCTCTATGGTCCAACTCTCACATCCATACGTGACTAGTGGAAAACCACAGCTTTGACTATACAGACCTTTGTTGGCAAAATGATGTCTCTGCTTTTTAATACACTGTCTAGACTTGTCATAGCTTTTCTTCCGAGAAGCAAGCATCTTTTAAATTTCATGGCTGCAGTCTTTAAACTTCATGGCTGCTTTTTCATCGAACTAGTACTTCTGTAACAATGTCTGACTAAGGAACTGCTCTAATTTCAAAAAGTTTAAATTTGCTTTGGCTGAAAGCTATGCATGCCACATGGTTTAGGGTAAAGATTACCATGGGGAGCCATATGTCCAGGCAGTGTTTCAGGGATGGAGGAATAAAGAACGAAGATGATGCTGATGGGCTCCAGAAGAACTAAATGAATATTGGCTGTTCCCCAGCTCAAGCCAGGATGTGGGAGGGCAGGGAGCATGTTTCTGTGGATTGGCTCATCAGGCTAATGGGCTGCTGGCACTTCTCTCCCTGGACAGTTAAAACTCCTGAGGCAGACGAGAGAGTTCACAGATCCCTTGAGATAAACAGGGCTCTTGGCTTTTTTTGCATGAATGGCTGCATTATGTGCAGATGTTCAGTGCACTTCCATAAGCTTTTATGGATGAATAAGTGGCATCATTATGATGTGATTTGACCAAAAATGAAGTATGGCCCAATGCCATCTGCAAAAATCCTATCATTCTCATATAGATTGTAGAAGGATGAAGCTAATGTAACTAAAATACTCTTCAGAAATACGGATGACTCCTGGAAAGACTATCAATTAATCTCAAAATAAGAAATTGAATTTCTCTCTGTACCATGCTAGCTTTAAAATTTTTTCACTCCTGACTGTCTCCTCACTGCATTCAAAAACAACCTTAAACCATTCCATTAAAAATTGCTCTCACAGAAAAATACATGGAGCTGACTAGGAGATATTTCTAACATCTACAAAAGTCAGCAATTTCTCTCGGTCAAAAAGGCATATTATGTGCTAAGTAATCAAATTTCCTAATTTGATTTCTCTGTGACCAAGGTCTTCATACCTGTCTGGCTGAGAAGACGACAGATTTTGTATTTCTCAAATGCTAATTACGGGAAGATGAGAGGTAAAGAGAAACATAGATGCAAAGAAGGAAAAAAAGGGAATGTTTTGAGGAGTAGATGGAAAGTTCATACGTGCTCTGATGTCCAGCACACAATGCCAGAAGACCAAAAGGAGGATGTAAAAAGATGATCCATTAGCTGACTTTTTAATCATCTTATTTTATCTCCCAAACCCAAGAACTGAACACTTCAAATACCTAGTAAGTGGAAATAAACAATACCTTCTATAAAACAGAAATCAGTCAGAGGAAGTAGAAGTTTAAAAACAAAGCGGAGAAATAGTTTTTTAATGCCTAGAAGAAAACCTACTTGGATCTTAGATCTCAGGATGGGAACGGCTCCCTAAATAATTAATAAATTCAGAAGTACAGATATATTGATAAAATTTAAACATGTCTTTTTATATCAAATATGCCATAAACTTAAAGGCAAGAAAAACAGATGAAATATTTCCAACAAATACGAAAAAAGGTTTGATATCCTTAACAAAGACATAGCAGTTACAAAAATTTTGGTAGTCATGAGAGAAAAATGTTTAAAGGACATGAGCAGAAATGAAAAGTTGGCCAATAAACATATGCAAACATTTATTCCACTACTAATCAAATAAGTGTAAAATAAAACAAGATACTATCTTTTCTATCAAGTGAGAAAAGTTGTTTATCATTCCTTTTAAAAATAATACCACTCCGGATTGTCAAAGGTACCAAGTAACAGGTTTGCTGGCAAGCATATAAACCAGATCTGTGTGTGTGTGTGTGTGTGTGTGTGTGTGTGCGTGCGCACGCTCAGTTGTGTCCAACTCTTTGTGACCTCATGGACTGTAGCCTGCAAGTCTCCTCTTGCCATGGGATTTCCCAGGCAAGAATATTGGAGTGGATTGCCATTTCCTTCTCCAGGGGAGCTTCCCAATCCAGAGATAGAATCTGCATCTCCAGTACTAGCAGGTGGGTTCTTTACTGCTAAGCCACCTGGGAAGCCCAAACCAGATCTAAGTTTAACACAAATCAGAAATGGATTAAAAGATATATACAGCAGGCTATTCAGAGAACCTTATTTAAGCAAATTTATAAAATCAGAATCTATCAGCAACTCCTTCAATAGAGCCATGACTTACATATTGAAAGTTTCTTCAAAAACTTCTTAATGGCATGGGAATATCTTCATGATATGGTGAGCGAAAATTCAAGATAAAAAATTACATATTCAGTACCCAAACTGAATTATAAAATTTGCTCTTATCTATATAAGAAAACTGTAGAAGAATATACACCATAATAGAAAGAATGGTTATTTCTAGGTAGTAGAACAGAGAGGCAGCACTGGGTCACTCAGAAGGTGGCTAAGATACCATGAGAGCAGAGGCAGTAAAAAAAGTTTTTCTGAAAAAATACTTCATGATTAAATAAGATAAAGAATTAGTCATCATGCAAAAATCGTAACATAGCTGGACTTCTTTACATTTATTGCACAGTTTAGTATTGTTTTTATTTTGAAATACAGTGTGGGTTGAGGGTGCTATATTCGTCTATTCTTTGTGTAATGTCTTGATCTGGTCCTAGCTACAAGCGATTTTTATTTTCTTTACATTTTCTGAAATTTTCAACAATTTCAGCAACTGGAATGTCTACTCAATTTTCAAATCAGAAAAAAAAAGAAGAATCACCAAGCCATTCATTTTATAAATGTATACCTTATTTTTGATATTTAGGAGACAATGCATTAACCCCCACAAATTGGCCAAATTTCACCAAGTCCTGGTCTTTTGTGAGGATGTACTACAGAATCAACAGCAGACCTGGTGGGCAGGACCACATCCCAACCGCAGCTAGCAGAGAGACACCAGCTACCCTAGCTTGACCTGGGTTGCCTCCTACCCCTTCATGCAACTGTTATCCTATTAATACCACAGACTTTTTAACACTTCGTGAAAATCAAGAACAGCTGTTAAAAGGATGAAAGCCAACCCTTTATCTTGTTTATATGTCTAGCAGGGCTCAGCATATAGAAGGCACTTATAAATAGGGTCATTTTAAGAACGAATGAGCTGGTCTGCATCTGATCACTCTGTAAACTACAAATTGTGGATGTGAATGCAACTAGTAATTGATGAGTTCCATAGTTGTGCTATTTCATATAACGATGTCCTATTTCTTCTGTGAACTTGAAAATTATTGAAGTAATATACTCCTTCAGTTATATGGTGACTTTTTTAAGGCACCATTTCTTTATTATGCTACTGAGTTGAATAGCTTCCCATTTAGAGTATTCATGGCAGAATGTGAGCATAAGGAATCCATTTTTTCTGTATTACAAAATTTCCTTTGTAATATGGTTCAAATTGTATGGCTGTTAGCATAACTGATGCCATCTTGGGCACATACAGTTCCTCCTGTCCTTTCGTAGAGCCTACCCAGGACTATATTGTGTGGTAAATCACATCTCTGTCATCAGAGGCTTTGTAGTTAATAGATATTGTTTAATAATCATTAGGACAAAGTGGCCTTTATGATCTGTTAGTCCAAATACAATGAAGAAGACAGTATTCCCAGGGCCCACAGACCATGTGTTGTTGTCATTTAGTTGCTAAGCTGTGTCCAATTCTTTGTGACCCACAAGCCAGGTTTCCCTGTCTTCCACCATCTCCTGGAGTCTGCTCAAGTTCATGTCCATTGAGCCAGTGATTCTATCTAACCATTTCATTCTCTGTCACCTCCTTCTCCTTTTGCCTTCGATCTCTCCCAGCATCAGGGTCTTTTCCAATGAGTCGGCTTTTCGCATCAGGTGACCAAAGTACTGGAGCTTCAGACCAGGTATCCATTCATAAATCTTGACTTAGTAACGCACATCCTGTTTCTTAGCATGAACCCTCATATCCTAGGTTAACTATAAAGTGGCTCAATGGCCCCTCAGTGGTATAGAGTGCAGCTGTGCATGCTTCTGGATGATTTCCTCCAGATCTCTACTCACCCTATGAGTTAATTACCCTATAATAAACGGATCCATTGATTATATGTACCTGCCTGCCTCATTTTTTGATCCCCAGATCCTTCTCAGTTTAGTGAGCACTTTTCATTCCCTCTATCCTCCAAAAAATGAAAACATTAATTGAATTACTTTAAATTATCTTTTCACATAGAAGTAATGTGTGAGATTCTAGGCATAGCTACATCACAGAAAAAGTAACAGCTTTCTCAATGCAGATAAATCTGATGAAAACTACAGTCATTAAAACAGTATTATACTTGCACAAAAGGGGCTTCCACCTGCCAATGTAGGAGATGTAAGAGATGCAGTTTCGATCCCTGGGTCAGAAAGATCCCCTGGAGGAGGGCATGGCAACCCACTCCAGTGTTCTTGTCTGGGGAATCCCATGGAGAGAAGAGTCTGGTGAGCTGTGGTCCAGAGTCATGAAGAGTCAAACACTACATAAGAAAGTTAGCATGCATGCACTCACCGGCACAAAAATAGAAATACACAGCAGAACACGATAGTTCAGAAATAAACACCTACGGCCAATTAATCCATGACAAAGAAGGCAAAACTACCCAATGGGAGAAAATTCCCTTCAATAAATGATGCTGGGGAAATTGGACAGCTATCTATCTGGAAAAGAATGAAATTAGAACATATTTTAACACCATACATAAAAATAAATTCTAAACAGATTAAAGATCCTACATGTAAGACCAGACACTATGAAACTCTAAGAGGAAAACATAGGCAGAACACTCTGTGACATAAATCACAGCAATATGTTTTTGGACCCACTTCCCAGAGTAATGAAAATAAAAACAAAAATAACTAATGGGACCTAATTAAACTTAAACGCTTTTGCATGGCAAAGGAAGCTATCTAGTGACTTCATCAGAAATTTACCACTGGTTAAGCCAGAGAAGCGGAGAAGGCAATGGCACCCCACTCCAGTACTCTTGCCTGGAAAATCCTATGGACGGAGGAGCCTGGTGGGCTGCAGTCCATGAGGTCGCTAAGAGTCGGACACGACTGAGTGACTTCACTTTCACTTTTCACTTTCATGCATTGGAGAAGGAAATGGCAACCCACTCCAGTGTTCTTGCCTGGAGAATCCCAGGGATGGGGGAGCCTGGTGGGCTGCCGTCTATGGGGTCCCACAGAGTCGGACACGACTGAAGCGACTTAGCAGAAGCAAGCCAGAGAAGAAACTCTACCTGGAGGAGAGGAGAAGGGGCATATGGTGCAAACTGCATATGGGAGGCTGTCTTCTACAACTACTCACACTTCCTACATGCCTTCAGAAGAAGACAGAAGTTCCTGAGTATCCATATCTGGTAAATTTTTTTAGACTCCAAAGTTCAGGATTCACAATTCTGCACTGAAAATCAGTAGAAGTACAATGAGATGAAGAATCTCACCTGTTTGTTTTTTTTTTTCAATAATTCAAGTGCCCTTAAAATGGAAGCTATTCACTTAACCACTTCTAACCAAAGGAAATGAGAACTGTCAACTGCTAATTTGAAATAGATATTCCAGCAGAAAAAAAAATTCTGAATTTAAGTGTTTTGTCACGATCATAGGCTAAACTGGACTCAACCCTGCCACCAAAACCAAACCAAACCAAAGAACAAGTTGAACAAAGCAGTTTGCAAAATAGAAAAAGCACTGTCAGTCAGTCCAAAGGAAGTTTGTGTTTCTAGGAAGGCTTTGCAAGAAAATCAAGTTAGGGGCTTTGTTCTAGTAATCTTTACTGTTTTTTTTTTATTCCTCTTCATAAAGCAAAGCTTTACTAGTGCTGTTAATATTTATCACCTTACTTTATTTTACCTATAAACCAGAACTACAAATTTGTATCCAGATTCACTGAAGAAATGAAATCAACCCAACACTAAGTTTAGCGATTATTCCCAATATTAGGATACTTAGCTTTAAATACCATACTTATTGATTATAATTTTTAATTAATAATAAAGCAAATCATTTGTAAGGTCAGAAATTACAATCCAAGTTCCACTTTTTAAAACCTCCTCAGTATATCAAAAGGGCTTCAAAATGTCCCACAATTAAATACCTGAGATAAATTTTCCTCAAAATAAAAACTACCAGTGAAAATCAGACCACAATTTACTTTGAGTGGGAGACCTTTTTCTCTTACACATGCTACTTCACATGCAGAAGAATTTCAAATAACCTGACAGGCTACAAGTGGGAAGCATGTCCCCTACCAGTGTCAGTCTTTTAGAAAGCAGGATGCATGGTTTGACAGTACGAGAAGGCTTCCCACCTGGGAACAGAAAAAGGAATAAAATATGTTCAGCCAGAAATTGTACAAGGATGCTGGTCCTGTAACTGTTGTGTCTTAGAGACAGAGCCCTGTCATATGCTAGAGGTGCTGGGGTTATGGAGTGGCTGGAGGGTAGGGGCCCCTATGCAGTGACCTTTAAAGAGATAACCGATAAGCGGTCACCGGCCACAAATCATCTGGAACTTGAGCTCATGTTGTCTTCTTGGGTATGAAGAACTTCTTTTTCTACCTATTTTGCTACAGTGATTTCTAAGCGTGTTATATAATTCAGTGACATTAAGTACACTCACAATGTTGCATAACCATCACCACTCTATGAACTTTTTCATCATCCCAAAGGGAACTAGCAACTCCCCGCTTCCTCCTCCTCTCAGCCCTAAGTCAGACATCGATAATAAATAGTAAGAAACCAACTTTACATCATGAAGCTATAACATTTATTTTCTTCAAGGGAAATCTTTTGTGTTGGCACATTACTCAGTATCATACAAGAAGTCAAGCAGAGTTTATGGGCAGGTTGGCCAATATTAATAACAGCTACATCTATCTCTGATATTCAAATAATACCACTGAAATAACTTTCACACTGCAGGCTTCTCTCCAAAGAAGCATCACCTCCATTGAGGTGCTAGGGCTTGGAACTCGGTTCATTTACTCTGCACAGACTCAAATAGAGCTGGGAGATTTGAGAATTTCACTTTATTCAATAGGTTTCCCTTTGGTCTTAAGACAGGTCTTCTATGGCTCAGAGAAACCCTTACATTTCTGATTTGAACTAAATTAAGAAATACAGAGTGAATTATTACATTATATCACTCGACATGGGTTTGCTGCTCTGGGACAGATGTGAACTGACTACAAACAAAAAAATCCACCATCTTGCCTCCCACCTGGGGATAAAATAATAAGGTAGCGCTGAGTGATTCACACACAAGATACTCATTGTCCTACCCTGTGTTCATTCACTTAATAAACACTGCTGGGGTATCTGCTGTGCCCTACACCTTGCTAGAGGTAGGGTTGAGGAACTAAGCAGCGATCCAGCTCACGTGCTCCCTGGCTACATGGTGCTGCTGGAGAGTGGTGTGTGTCCTCCAGAATGTCCTGAATGGAGGGATGGCGCCTCACAGGGCTGTCCCTGCTGTGGAACTGGACATCCTGGTCATTCCTTTCGGAATGTCCCACCACTGGAGGGACATTCAGACTCTGCACCTCAAGCTTCAAGCTCATGGAAATAAAAGCTATTTTTTCAGCTTTAGAAAGCGTACTGCCTGGACTGCCGAAGTTATAATTTTGCATTGCCAACGAAAATTGTCAGTCATTTACAAGCCATTAAGTAATGTGTTTTGGGGAAACACCCTGGCACAAAATGAGTCACAAGCTTAATCTACATGTCTGGGAGAGGACAGCACTTTACTATCCAAGGACCTTTTATTTGCAGGCACAATAATTACTTAAGTAGTCATCTGTGTTTGTTCTTCCTAGATCCATTCCCTCTCTCTTTTACCCTACTCTCACCCCATTTCTAAGCAGGCTTTGTGATGCCTTGCTGGGAGACTGGAAAGTGGAATAAGCTCAGATTCAAAGGCTGTGGTAAAACCTTAAACCCATGCAGACATTGGGTTGGGTGTCCTGGATTGGGCTGGAAGAGAGAGAGCTTGAACATCTTTTGAATGCAGAAAAATTAAAAGAATCTACTTAGAAACAGAATTAATGAGTGAATGTATCAAAATCACTACAGATACTTAGAAATACAAAATAATGACTTTTATGTCTATAATAGTAGCAAATAAAAAATATAGTTTAACAAAGCTACCATTTATAATAATTTTAAAACCCATTATTTATCATTTTATTAATTTTTGAGAGTTTGATATTGGAACTCCAACTAAAAATCTTTATCTACTTAAAAAATAATTGTAATATACAGTGGAACTATATGAGACCTTATTCTGTATTTTCCAAGTCTCCTGTAAATCTGTTATCATACTTTCATAATTTAAAAAAGGAAAAAAAAACTCACATTTAATATTAAAACCCATAATTAATATGTAATGCCCTAGAACAAATCTAATGAAAGGTATTTAAGACCTTACTACTGAAAACTATATATCTTTATTGAAAGCATTTTTAAAAGATTCAAATACCTTGTTCATGGATTGGAAGTCTCAATGTTATAAAGACATCAGTTCTTACAAAATAAATTACAGATTCAAAGCAATCCCAATCAAAATCCCACTAGAATTCTTGGTGGAAACTGAAAGCCTGGTTCTAAAATTGATATGCAAATGAACAGCCAAGGCAATCCTGATTAAGCAGGAGGAAAGGGGAAGGGAGGAGAAAACGAAGGAAGAAGAAAGCAGCAAGAAGACCTACATTATTTGATTGTGAACTTGTTATAAAATCACAGTCTTAAGACAGAAGAGAATTGACACAAGCATGGACAGATGAATGGACACGACCCAGAGCCAAATTCACACGTATATAGTTTTCTGAGTTTTGACAACAGTGCTCCAGCAGGACAGGGGAAAGTAAAACTGAGAAAGCAGTTAGGTATGAGGCACAGGCTCGTTCTTTTAACACGACTTTTGTAAGGAGCATCACTTCCTTCCCAGTAGTTTATCTGAATGACCTTCCTCTGTGCTCCTTAGTATTCTGTGCATTTTAAAATCAATACACCTATCTAACTGTGGAAATCAATTCTTTACATGTATCTCCAGCACCCTACATGTTGCTGGGACACATAACAGGTAAGAAACTGAACTAAGGGTAAGAAGTCCAATAGAAACTGCTGGAAATCAGCTCCAGTGGTAGGAGTTACCATTGTTGTCAAAAACAAAAGCTCTTTAGAGCTGCTGGAAAGAAATGGCACCTCAGAAATATTTGACCCTTTGTCATCTTTAACAAGTGGGGTAAATAGATTCATCATCTTGCAAAACTCCAGGGTGAAAGGATAGACTAGCAATTTCTGACTAGTGAAGCTGGAAAACCAAACATGCTGTGCAGAGTGGGGTCAGCCATGCAGAGGTCAATTGCCCTCAGAAGCCAGTGGTAGATGTGATTGGGAACAAAGCTTGGACATAGGACAGTGGGTGAGCTGTTCCATCATTCAGTCACAAACATCCCAACTGCCTGGGCGGCACAAGCACATGGAGAAAATAAAACATACAAATACACACACATACACACAGATAATCTCTCACACACACACACATACAAACACACACACATACACATACACATACACAGATAATCTCAAACACACACACACATACAAACACACACACATTCACACACACAGATAATCTCAAACACACACACACACAACACACACACACACACATACACACCCACACAGATAATCTCAGCAAGTTTTCCTGAGTTAAGCAAGAAAAAGTAAAGCTAATATATAAGTAGTCCATTCATTTTGGGTCTGACATTAGCAATTAGGACAGGTAGCAGATTCATTTCTGAGACTCCGCCCAGACTGCCACTTCCTTTTCCTGAAAATTCTCCCTAACCCAAGATGTGAATGGCCATGTTTCGACTATAGGACCTATATACCTGGCCACAGCTAATTGGCCCCAGATCCAAGCTAAACCAGACTGTCTCCTAGACATTGGGAACTGAGACACTGGTTAGTCTCTGGTGACCTGTGAGAAGGTCATGTTCCAAAATGTAAATGGAGAAGCACAAAAGACTGGTCTGTGGAAGAAAAGCATAAAGAAGACACTAGAAAGAATCAGAATCAAGAGACTCTGACCCAGTGAGAAAGAAAATGAAACACAGCTGCTTACCTTCAAGCATTTCTAGCCCTGCTTCTCTGTGATACTCCATCATACCAAATGCCTTTGGATTCTATGAGATACCCCCGGATCATTTCTATGTTTACAATTTCCCCTTTTCACTCAAGCTGATGATACGGTCTGCAACCGCTCCCAGCAAATAAAGCAGGCCTTACTTGACGTCAGATACCAATTTAAATGCAGACATATTTACTTCAGTTTTTCTACAAATGTAAAGATACATTAAGAGAAAAAAAAGGAAGTAGTTTTATGAACCATTTTCTTTCTTCACTAATTGAAAGACTTGAAAGTCGAAAGGAAATGAATCGATGGATAAAGGTGCTATTCACAGTTTCTTTAAAGATATTTCAACAACATTCGGAGCATATGGCTTTAAATTACACATATAGAGACATTTATATCACTCAGCTCCAGGTAGTCAATGGCCTCAGATGCGCCTTTGTGCTGTTTAATGACTGTCTTGAGATATTCCAGTTTGAAATGTATAACATAACGACTTCCTAGCTGTTGCATTTTTCTACATGACAAACAATTCTGCACACAAGCTGAATTATACACTCGGAGAGTGTTTCTCAAGCACTTTCTCCTTCCATTACAAGAGCCCATTACAGGCGAATTGTGATTTGTCTAACGTTTGTTTTTAGCTAAGTATTACCATCAAAAATAGAGAAACTGAAATGATTACAATTACTGCTCAATTTAAAAAGCTCAAGTTATAAGCATCAAATTCAAAGCGCTAGTTTTACTCATGATATCCTCCTTCTGTGGTTCAACCATGTTTTTAGCCTCAGCCTATTCTCACATCTGTTTGTTTGCTCAGCATGTGCTATAGAAAGTCCATCAGATAAGTACTGAGGAAATGGGGGACAAACCACATTGCGTTTTTATTCTCACATATATTCTACCAAAGGCCCAGTCAACACTAGAGTTTGGCAGATGACTTATTCAATTAAGGAAAAGATTTATCAAATTATGATCTATATTACGCTCAGTTTTACTGTATAACCATGTGCATGCACCAACTCTCCCTATTAATGGTGACAGAATTAAGAAGCAGTGTGGAAGACAGCCACACGGTTGTAGAAAAGGAATGACTTGTTAGGCAATAATAGAATCAATTTAGTATATGACAAAAGCCCAGCACTTTCCCATCAGATGAACATGTATTAATTACTCTCAGCTCAGTCATCCCTTAGCTGTCTCACTCTGCTCAATTCACACACACTCTTTAAAGCCTCAATTTACTCATCTGTAGAAAGGAAACAGTAAAGATACACACCAAATAGCATTGCTGTAAGGATTAGGTGGAACTAGCACCCCACTCCAGTACGCCTGCCTGGAGAATCCCAGGGACAGAGGAGCCAGGTGGGCTGCAGTCCATGGGGTCCCTGAGGGTCGGACACGACTGAGCGACTTCCCTTTCACTTTTCACTTTCATGCATTGGAGAAGGAAATGGCAACCTACTCCAGTGTTCTTGCCTGGAGAATCCCAGGGACGGGGGAGCCTGGTGGGCTGCCATCTATCGGGTCACACAGAGTCGGACACGACTGAAGCGACTTAGCAGCAGCAGCAGCAACATAGATTAGAGTATGTGATATAGAGTAGGGGTTGGCCGAGTTTTTAAGCACCAGATAGTAACGACCAGATGAAGTAAAAGTGAAAGTTTTAGTCGCTCAGTCGTGTCCAACTCTTTGTGACCCCATGGATTGTAGCCCACCAGACTCCTCCTCTGTGCACGGAACTTTCCAGACAAGAATACTGGAGTGAGTTGCCATTTCTTTCTCCAGGGGATCTTCCTGACCCAGGGATAGAACCCAGGTCTCCCACATTGCAGGCAGACTACCATCTGAGCCACCAGGGAAGGATCAGACAGTAAGTACTTTAGGGTTTGTGGGTCACATGGTGTCTACAGCAACCACTCTGTTCTGTTGTTGTAACACAAAAGCAGCCTTAGACAATATATAAAAATACATGGACATGGCTGTGCTCCAAAACTTTACTTCTGGACAATAAAATTTGAACTTCATGTAATTTTCACATCATGAAATATTTTTATTTTGATTTTTCAACCACTCAGAAATATAAAAACTAGTCTTAACTTGTATTCAAGAACAGACAGAGAGCCTGCCCCACAGCCAACCCTGAAAAATATTATGATTACTGTCAATAACAATATCTGAAAATGGAAGAAGAACTGTGTTACCATCAGATAGAGATATTTTGGGGCAAATGTGCTTCTTTTTTGTACAGTTTAAACTGCAATTGGAAGGCAGATTATAACAGGAATTTCTGGA
Source organism: Redunca redunca (assembly GCA_006410935.1). Classification (NCBI taxonomy): domain Eukaryota; kingdom Metazoa; phylum Chordata; class Mammalia; order Artiodactyla; family Bovidae; genus Redunca; species Redunca redunca. The sequence goes on along the minus strand of SJYQ01002527.1, from coordinate 268,806 downwards.
TGGATGCCCATGAGATGATAGACTATATCTCTCAAAAAGTTCAAGAAGGATCAGAGAAGCCCAATCTTCCTACTAGAACTTCCAATTTAGTCTAATTTTATATGGCAACCTAGACATGGCAGTTAAATGGCCCTACATAGCTAATATTCAAAAATATCAAAGCAGTCACAATGGAAACAAAGTATCAATGTGGATTTTAATTAAACACAGAGAGAAATGACCAATTTGATTTCACTCTCTCATCTATACAATAAGTGGGTTTTACTATTTTATCTTTAAAGACCTTTCTAGTTCACCAGCAGGATCAGAATGAGGAAAATTTTGTAGACCAGAAAAAATGTTGCTTGCCTGTCTAAAAGTCATACCTGGACTCCTCATAATTGCTTCTGAATTTTTTAGAGCAGGTGAACCCAATAACCCACTGGGACTTGAGGAAATCCACTTTAGGAAGAGCTTTCCCTAGCTGGATGAGCATCAGCAGTTAAGAACTGACAATTCTTCATCCATCAAAGAGTGAACCCACCATCTGTGCAAAGGCATGTGCTTGGGGTTGGATTTCAAGTCCTTAAGCTCTACTACCTACCGCCACTCCAGTGCTGGCTGTCCTCTGAGACCAAGGCAACACAATTACAAGTCTGCTGACAGAAATGCAGTAGGGACCAAATTTACATTTTTATTTTCTTCTAAACTAAGTGTCCCAGAACAAGTTTCTCCAGTTTAATGAATGGAGTCAAAAAAGGTAGATAGATGGAGAAGCATGCAAAATTTAAATGCCACCACTTGCTGACAGAAGACCAGTAGGGAGAAAATTTAATTTTTCCTTTCTTCTAAACCAAGTGTCCCAGACCAAGTCTCTTCAGCTTAATGAAGTCAAAAAAGGTAGACAGATGGAGAAGCATGCAAAATTTATATGCCACCACTTCAATAAGGTATTAGGGGGTAAGGCTGGATAACTGGGCTTCCCAGGTGGCTCAGTGGGTAAAGAATCCGCCTGCAATTCAGGAGACACCGGAGATGCAGGTTTGATCCCTGGATGGGGAAGATCCCTTGGAGGAGGGCATGGCAACCCACTCCAGTATTCTTGCCTGGAGAATCACATGGACAGAGCAGCCTGGCGGGCTACAGTGCAAAGGGTTGCAAAGAGTCGTCACGATTGAAACGACTGAGCACGCACACACACGCTGGATAGTTAAGACGCTACAGTTGAGAACCTGTGTGCATCCTTAGCCATTTGGTCATGTCTGACTCTTTGTGACCCTTTGGACTGTAGCCCGTGGGGATCCTCTGTCCAGGGGACTTTTCAGGCAAGAATACTGGAGTGGGTTGCCATTTCCTTCTCCAAGGGATCCTCCTGACCCAAGAATCGAACCTTCATCTCTGGTGTCTCCTGCATTGCAGGCAGATTCTTCACCCACTGACCTATCAGAGAACCTGAAGACACAGAAAAATTAGTGAATGTATTTGTACAGTGTCTCCCAGGTAATGTCTCAAAATCAAAAAGGTTACTTTGCTGTTTCTTTTTTAGGGAAAGGAAAGGGAAGTCGCTCAGTCATGTCTGACTCTCAGCAACCCCATGGACTGCAGTCTACCAGGCCCCTCCATCCATGGGCTTTTCCAGGCAAGAGTACTAGAGTGGGGTGCCATTTTAAGGAGTGGTGATACATAGAAAACTCGGAGGAGAAAAAAAATACACCAGTTTTTGCTTCAGTTCCATGTTCATTCTCTTTGAACAGAAGTAGCCCAAGCACTAGGCCAACTCTTGACCACTTTCCATTCTGGGAAATTCTTGTTGACCATGTTCGTACAGTTCCGCCAGCTGGAAGCACCTTCTAGTCACACAGGAATCTATTCTAAGTCAGCTCCTCAGAGGTTCCCTTTGCCCATCGGTACCTGAATTTTGTTCCAGTTAAATGCCAAGTCATCACCCACATTATTCAGCACAGCTAATGTTTTGGGTGTTGTGGTCAAAGAAAATTGAAAAAGTTTCTGCCCTTCTGATGCTCAGAATGTTTTATATGTAAGGAAATGGAAACTAAGGGCCAGAAAGAATGAACCTGCTTTTCTCTGAAATCATAGGCATTTTTATTTCTTGTATTACAGATGAAGGTTTCTCTGCTAATCCAAATCCTCATTAAATACTGACTTCTTGGTCTCTTCTCCTGCATTTTGCATTTCAGTAATTTTCAAAGATATGCGCTGTCATCTCAGAAGGGAAGGCTAACAAGAAATGTGTGTCAGAAATACAAAGAGTCAAGTTCGAGTGAAAATAACTTCCTGTTCCTATAACTGATTTTTAAGAGACAGAGTACATCATTGTGAAAAGAAATCAGAAAAGGCTAATTCATTTAGAAAGAAAAACAGAAATCTTAAAAATATACTTCAATACAAGTTTGAAAAGATAGATTTAGGGATTGTAATAGAGCAGAGATTAAGTATAAATCTGCTATTTGGTTGTACCCTTAAAAACATGACACAGAGCTGCAGTCCTGAAAAATGTATATAATGCAGCACATGGCCTGTCAGACCCACACCAGTATCCTTTCTGCCTATCAGGTCATAGAGGTATCAGAATTCCACCTGCCCTAAAAAGATCTCTTTCAAAAAAGACCCAAAAAAATCAAAGGAAAAACAATACTGACAACAACTCTACAGGTTGGAGCTATAAGAGAATAATGTAGGTAGTGGTGTGAATAAACAAACATTTATTCAACCACTGTCATATTCTTTCGCAGAGGTTAGAAATTTTAAAGCTGAAAGCAGACCATAAGAGTAAACATAACCATTAACCACAATCCACTTCATGTGCCCTATTTCCTTCTCATCACTGCAAAGGAAAGCCTGCACAGCTCAGTGCTCTTATACACACTAGAAGCCCTTTGGTGACACCTCGGAATGAACAAGATAGAGGCATCTAAACGTTTAATGTCAATGTTGCAGTCATTTGAGCGAGGCTGATGAATTTCCTCATGACTTTTGATCTAGCTCTCAGCTCCCAGCCTTAACCTCCCATGCCCCTTCATGCTCCATCACCACCCCCGATGGAAGCCCCCCAGCCAGCCTCCCTGCAGTCTTTCTCTTGCTCATCTTACTCCCCCCCGCCCACCNCCACCCCCGTAAATGTCCCAAGGATGCCACTCTCAGGTTCATACATTTCATTCTCCCTGGGGGAGCTCTTCCAGGACCACAGTTTTAACCAGGCCCTACGTCTGTGTAACTACTACATCCATGTCTGCGCCACCGTCTCACTCTTGCATGGCAGGTGGGCATTTCCAATGTCTTCATCTAGATGTTCCACCTCTAGTCCAAAACAGCCAAAATATAACTAGCACACTTCTTCCCCGCTTCTCTCATCCTTGGTTTCCTATATTATTTAACAGCAACTCAAAATACCTGGTTACATTGGACCCCCCAGTGAGAGGGGATCTTCTCCTCTACAGCTAAAGCTGTCTCAAATTCACCTCTTCCTCTCCTTTCCCAGGGTCTCTGCCTCTACTGCATGCGTTTATCATAGCCATAACTGGTCTTCCTACTTTCTGAATTGTGTGTCTAAAGTTCAGAACTCCTGATGTCACTTTATTGCTTAAAATTATCCAGGCTTCCCTATTGCTACCGGATAACTCAACACCTCACCCATCCCTGGGTCTCCATTCATATTCCTCCCCTGACTTGAATGGTCTCTAGAACAACTGCTAAATCCTCCATTTCTCTCAAGTTTCACTCAGATGTCACCTACTTTGGTCTCTAAGCATCACGGACTGATTCTCTTACACAGACTCTTCAGTGCTCATATGATACTCTGTAAATATGTCTAATCAGCTTTCAGTACAAGATACTCTGATTACACCTTCCATGGGTATCCCTTTCTAAACTCTGAGTTCCCTAAAGCTGAAGGGACAAGCACTAACACAGTGCTGGGGTCCTCAACAATTGTCCAGTAAGTAGACAAATGAAAACGGAAACTCCTTTCTGTTCCATTTTTGCTTTTTCCTGAATCTTGTGATATTTCTAGAAAATGTAACATCTTCCACTGAGATATATAACCATTGAATTAGATACCTCAACAAATACAACATTAGAACCAGACATTCAACCTAATTCTTGTAATTCTACAAGGTCATCAAGGTCTCATGAAATGAGAATAATTAGGCTCTTCCCAAGGGTGTTCAGGCCTTCCCAGGTGGCACAGCGGTAAAATATTTGCCTGCCAATGCTGGAGACACAGGTCTGATCCCTGGGTGGGGAAGATCCCCTGCAGAAGGAAATGGCAACCTACTCCAGTATTCTTGCCTGGAAAATTCCATGGACAGAGGAGCCTGGCAGGCTACAGTCTACAGGGTTACAAAGAGTTGAACACGACTGAGCACGTGCACGTGCACACACACATACAGGGTGTTTAACGGTGAAAGGAGTTAAGCTGCCCTCCCCCATATTTCTTTCATGATGTACCTTCAAGAATCCCAGACTTCGTAGGGGGCTTGAAGGTCACCTAGCCCATTTCATCGTCTGCTCCTTGGTGCAAAGGTTTAGTCAGGTAGGTTTCTGAAGCTTCCCTCACACATTTTTTCAAAATCAACAGAGATGCAAAAAGTGCTTCATAAACAGACACCGTCTTGCTGCTGCAATCACACAGTTGAGGCTTGGGACAATGTGCAGGGCAATTGGCCCCATCGCTGACATACACACACGCACCAGGGGAAACCCATCCAGGGAGTTCAAAAGAATCTGAAGCTCCAATGTCAGCATAGTGGTGCAAGGAATTTCATAATTGTGCTACCAGCAACTTGTTACCACTGCGAAGGGAAAAAAATCCTGGTAAGTAATTTTTACTGGCAGAGCTAAGAGAAACACACATCAAACATTCCTGCCGAGATGTACGAAAAGCTCCATGTGCCATCATGCTGCGAAACAAAAGCTCCAATATTGGAAACCACATCAACTGGATCCATCGGACACAAGTTAAAGGATCATGCGGCAGATCCGGGAGGAAACAGAACTGAATTTTTTTCAGTTCTCTTACCACAGACCCTCTTACATAACCTTGGGCTAAGAGCCTAAGAGAAGAAAAGAAATAATAACAGAATGCTAATGTCTCTGCACTTCAAAAAGAGTGATTTAAGCAAGATTTTCTCTTTTTGATGTAAAGGCAGGGCACAGCAGGATTGGGAACATACCAGTGGGCTGATTGCTAGAGAACAAGCTGCGCTAGTGAAAGAAAAATAACTATTAATACTTTCCAGATGCGGGTAAGGTGCAATGAATGTAACTGAAATCTACTTCTGTTAGAAAAGGGGAAAACAGTGCAAGGCAAAACCAGTCTTTAAGCTTCAAAATTATTGCTATAAACAATTATTATTAAGTATTATTTTTTAAAAGAATTATTACAAAGAAGAATTTTAGAGTATTAGTATGTCTCAAATACAGCGTGCAATATACAGAAAAATTATTCTTTGTTTATTTGAAATTCAAATTTAACAGGGCATTGTGTCTATTGTGCATTTTTATTTGCTAAATCTGGCAATCGTAAATGAGAGAAATGAGGCCTTAATGGGAAATGGGGCCTTAAATGAGAGAATGAGAATTGACAACCTGATTCATAACACCCTAATGAAGTGGGTTTCTTAGCATAGAGAACAGTACTAAGCTGTCAAAGGAGAGGGACTCTGTTAAAGGTGTGGAATCTGGCAAGAGAGAACCACTGGTTTTAGCCAAGGAAAGATGACCTAGGTTTGAACCAAGCTGGGAGCCAGAGGAAGAGGCCTGGGAATGAAATACTGTTCAGAGAAAAGAAGTAAGATTTTTGCCACAAGCAAGTAGGTCCCACAGATAAAAGACACTAAGGCTACATGGACCGCTATTCGTTGCGATGAGGATGGGAGGGGACAGTGAGGCCAGCCAGAAGAGAAAGGCTAAGTGACAGATCCCCAGGCAGACCTGGACCCCACAGCATCTGGTCATCTGACAAGAGTGTTTGTTCTGGCAAAGTGGAGCAAGAGAGAGCTGGACAGCCAGACAGAAAGAGACTCTTCTCACACAGGAACGTTCTCTGGAAGTAGAACCAAAGCGGAAACAGACCCTTATTTCTGCCCTCTGGTATTTCCAAAGCACACAAAAAATGAGGTACTTCTTTAGTGCTTTGGAGAAGATGGGCCCAATACAATAGGAAACCAAGTTCAACCTAGATAAGCATACCTAAAAAGGTAAGACAAGTAATTTACTCTGAAAAAATAAAAACACTAAATCATTCAGTTATACATTCACTCAACAAACATGTTTGAGTACTTTCTATGCTCCAGATACTGTGCATCAGAAAACAAACAAATAAAAACAGTTTACAGTCAACTAACGCCCTGGAGTTACTGGTAACTGGGGCATCTTTAAAAACACATGAGTAACACTTCACAAATAAGTTGTGAAATTGAAAAGTGCCTTGAGGTGAAATCATCCTTATATAATTCTAGGGAAATAGAAGACTGTAATAAATGCTTGAATTAGCCTACCAGAAGCAGCTTTGATGCAATATGGAGCAAAATCTTCCCAAAATCCCTGTAAAATTCTAATCTACTCCAAAATTGGCATAACAATAAATTAGGGCTTTTTATCCCTCAATATTTATTATTTCAACTGAAAGTAAAATTGTACTCCTAGAAACAGATTAAACTCCTGGAAATCTTTTGCTAAATGAAGCTGAAATTTAAGCCACAGGTTCTGAAAACCTTTCCCTATCATCAAAATATTTCAATAAAGAATCATCCACACATTAAAAAAAAAATCAGTGACAGAAATCACACAGGTACTCAATAGATTTAAACACATAAAAACTAAAAATCTCTCAAATATTTTTCTTAAAGTCACAAGCAGTTGAATGGCAAAGTACAAATTGGGAAATGCTCCAAATATAGCAGATGAATATATATCACCCTTACACTACTAAGAGCTTATTCAAAAACAAAATTGTCCAAACCATGTAGACAAAAGGCATGAGAAGATAATTCACAGGAAAAAAATGGCCAATGAGTATAGGAAATAATTAACTTCTCTAGCAATCAATCCAGTGTTCTTGCCTGGAGTATCCCAGGGACGGGGGGAGCCTGGTGGGCTGCCGTCTATGGGGTCACACACAGTCCGACACGACTGAAGTGACTTAGCAGCAGCAGTATCAGCAGCAGCAATCAATCAAGTCCTAATCATAATCATATCCATTATTAACACTTTCACCTATCAAATTAGCTATCATTTTTAAATTAAAATATTCAATGTTAATGAAGGTATTTAGAGAGCATCAGATCCTCTACTATTGTAACATTTGTTAAAAAAAGTAATTTAGCAATTTAGCATTATACGTCAAAAGCCTTATAAATGACCACATTCTTCCACGTATGAATTTCACTTCTGGGAATGTGTCTTAAGGAAGTCATCAGATGTTTCGTCATAAACTTATTACCAAAAATATCCACTATCATTTATAGCAGATAAAGAGAAAGCATATAAATGTTCATTGCTGTTTAGTTGCTAAGTCGGGTCCAACTCTTTTGTGACCTTTTGGACTGTAGCCTGCCAGGCTCTGTCCATGGGATTCTCCAGGCAAGAATACTGGAGTAGGTTGCATTTCCTTCTCCAGGGGATCTTCCTGACCCAGGGATCAAACCTGTGTCTCCTGCCTTGACAGGCGGATTCTTTACCACTGAGCCACCAGGGAAGCCCGTGTAAATGTTCATGAATAAAAGAATATTTAAAATGGAATATTGGAAAGGCATCAAAATTGCATTTTAAATAGTCTAAATGACCCTTGAAAATAACTGATATAACTTAAGTTTTCCAAGTGTCATATAAAACTCTATTTTTATATCTAAATACAGCATAATCACAATTATATATGAAAAACATGGAAGAAAATACACCAATATGTCAAACTATGATTAATCAAGTTGTGAATGAGTAATTATTGTTTTCTTTTAACATTTTTTATCTCTTCTGAGGTTTCTACAATAAATGTGTACTTCTTAGGCAAATGGGAAAAACAGCAACTAGGTTTACCTAAAAAGCTTTGATTTATAATAACAAGGAAAACATTAATATGGATTAATTTAAGAATATGTACAAGGCTTAGACTCA